>ML808509.1:24261-92422 GCA_009831015.1 Picea engelmannii | reverse complement strand
GGTTTACAAGTTGAAGGAAGAAGATGGAGGAGAAAAGAGGTACAAGGCTAGACTTGTTGTAAAGGGGTTTGCACAAAAGAAAGGTATAGATTTTGATGAAATATTTTCTCTTGTTGTTAAAATGACTTCAATTAGGACTATTTAAAGTCTTGTGGCAGTAGAAGATTTGCATCTTCAACAGTTAGATGTAAAAACAACTTTTCTCCATGGGGATTTGGAGGAAGAGATTTATATGCAGCAGCCACAGGGGTATGAGGTCAAAGGGAAGGAGAATTTGGTATGCAAGTTGAAGAAGAGATTATATGGCCTAAATCAAGCTCCAAGGCAGTGGTATCTGAAGTTTGACAGGTTTATGACAGAACAGGGTTATAATAGATGTCATTCTGATCACTGTGTTTATTTTAAAAGGCTAGAAAATGGAAGCTATATTATCTTTCTATTGTATGTAGATGACATGCTTGTTGCAAGGTCTAATATGTAGGATATAAATGTGCTCAAGAAGAAATTAGCCAATTCATTTGCGATGAAGGATTTGGGTGATGCAAAGAAAATCCTTGGTATGAGAATAACAAGAGATAGGAAAAATCACAAACCGACATTATCTCAGGGTGAGTACACAAAGAAGGTGTTGGAGAGGTTTAGAATGCAAAATGCAAAACCATTTAGTACACCTTTGGCCAGCCATTTAAAATTAACTAAGGAAACGTGTCCCAAGACACAGGAGGAGATAGAATACATGTCTAGGGTCCCATATTCATCAGCAGTTGGCAGCTTGATGTATGCAATGGTTTGCACAAGACCAGATATTGCACATGCAGTGGGAGTTGTGAGCAGGTATATGAACAATCCAGATAAAGAACATTGGGAGGCATTAAAGTGGATTCTCAGGTATTTGAGAGGTACTACTACACATGCATTATGTTTTGGAGGTTCAGACACTTTTCTACAGGGATATGATGATTTAGATATGGCAGGTGATAAAGACAGTAGGAGGAGAACCATAGGGTATGTTTTTACTGTAGCTGGAACAACAGTAAGTTGGATTTCGAAACTGCAAAAGGTTGTTGCACTTTCAACAATAGAGGAAGAGTATGTTGCTGCTACAGAGGCTAGTAAAGAGATGATTTGGTTACAAAGGTTTATGGAGGAATTGGGAAAGAAGAAGGAGAACAACAGGTTGTAGTGTGATAGTCAGAGTGCCATTCATCTTGCAAAGAACTCAGCCTTCCATTCAAAGACTAAGCATATACATTTGAGGTACCACTTCATACGATCCGCTTTGGAAGATGGACAATTGAAGCTGGAAAAGATACACACTAGCCAGAATCCTGCAAACATGTTAACAAAGGGAGTAACCAGGGAGAATTTGAGTTCTTGCTCAGTTTCAGTTGGTCTTCAAGAATGAAGATGAAGATGAGAAATTTTACAGGTCCAAGAAGGTTCAGATTCCATCATATATAGCAGTGGTGCAGTTGTTGAGATCAGTCTCCAAGTGGGAGATTGGTGGTTGTGGAGCCTGATTATCTTCCTGATTTAGAGGTCTTTTACTTTCAGTCGTGTTTATATCCGATGTAGTATTTACACCCTATAAGTATGTACACTCTTCCACGTGGGGTAGTGCAGAGGGGGGGTATCCCCTCTACGAGGTCTGGGGGGGCTATCCCCCCGGCTGGGTGGTTTGGGGGCAAACAGGGCCCCAGCAGGGGTTCGAGGGCGAAGCCCCCGAAGAAAAAATTGCCTTGTAAAAGTATATTGTAATTTCATTATAAATCTGGACCGTTCATTATAAGGTCACAGATCTAACGATAAAGATTATGTTAGGGTTTTTTTCCCTAGAAGGCAACCCTCTTTTATGAGGGAAATGTATTGTGGCTATGTAGGTTGGAAAGTATTGTATTCTGAGATAGGAGACTATGAGAGAAAGAAGAGGAAGTTACAACGGGTTTTGCTTTAGGTTGTATCCCTTCATTTTGTTGGATAATAATAAAGAAAGGACTTGGAAATTTCTCTAGTGGACGTAGCCCACACTGGGTGAACCACGTAAATCTTTGTCTCTCTTGTATTGTGTATCTTCTATGTTTTATTTCCGCATTTGTTTTATTTTATTGCTTCGCGGTCCTGTTTTTCTAACAATGGATTCATTTGGACTTTACCATTGGGCATGGATCCATCTATCCTTTAGAACTGATCCTTCGTAACCTGTAGCCATCATGTAACCTACCTGTAGCCTGCATGCTTATTCAACAACCAATAACTAGAAGAATCTACTTGCTCAGATGAAGAGCTTATTTTCTTATATGCTCCTACTCCTAACCATAAAAACTGGCTCATCATGTGACATCATGCTTCCAATGAAGCCATGATAACATTGGACTAATTACAAGAATCCTTTGCATGCATATAAATTTCAGAGAACACTTCATGTCGTGCAACATAATTTCAACTTGCAGATCATACTTGTAATCATCATTTTCCTTGGTTCCAAATATTGCACAACTAAAGACTTATGAAAAACATAACTCCATATAAATGACTACCGGATCATAGAAATAAGTTAACTCTGTTTGCTTCTCAAGCCTTTCTTCAACCTTTGATATATAGCTGCCATAAACTGGTTCCTGCAAATCTGAAAGTAGTTGTGAGCTGATTTGACTGCTAATCCCTTCTTTTTCGATATTGTCTTCGTATGTGATTTCAATTTTCTTTTTATGAGGTGTTATAAATAGAGGAGAAGACATGAAATCTTCATCTAGATTAAACTCATCATATTCAATGTCTTCTACAAACATGGAATGGTTGATTACAACATGAAGTTGTTCCTTAGTGGGAAAAGAAAAAGGCTCGTTGAAATCAGATTCATAAATGTCATATATTGGCTAACTGCTGCTCAAGTCAACATTATTTGATGTAGAAATCCACTCTTCTCCATCTTCATACTTATCAAAAATAGGTGGATATAAAACCTTTGTATCTTGCAAATAAAGACAAGCAATGCTCAGATCCTTCTCTCCAATCACAGGTGAAAACATATCGTAGGCAACCTCTTGAAAAAGTTCAAAAAAATCTTCTTCTCTAATTGTTCCTTCGTTCAAATCAAAGGCAACAGGTGCAACAGAGATAAGGTCTGATGCATCTACAGATATAAAAATTCTTATTTGTATCATGAAGATCCTCCTTAACAATGTAATTTTCACATTGACAAACAGAAGAAAAGACTACTTTCTACTAAACTTGCTTCTCGAATTCATCACAACAACCTTCAAAAAGACTTTCATCTGGAAATTCATCTTTACAAAACAAATGGAAAACATAATGAAAACTTGCCAATGAGTGAATTCTTGAAGCTAGAAGAGATCTACACCAATCAAGGGAAATCCCCTCTAGTGAATACCTGAAAACCTTATTTTGAACGTCCTCATGTACAATTCCAAGCCGATGAATAAAATCATGAAAATCCAACAAGTGTTCAGTTGACACTTCCCACTCTTCTCCTCGAAATCTGGGAATAATACGTTCCCATTCATCTCTACTAGGTACTGGATTAGGGTAACCAAAAATGCTTGAGAAATTGCAAAATGCATACCTCTTGTTCATTTCAGACCAGTGAAGTCACCAACAAATTTCTGAACAATGGAGTTGCCACTGAATCCATCCTTCATGGAGTCGCTAGATAGATAATTACAACCAAGAAAATGTCCAGGATTTGTATATCATCAAAACTAGATCTATGTCGTCTCCCAAGGAAGTTGAGCTTCAATCTCCTCTCCCCGGCAACAGTGCCAATTTGTTATCTCTCCAAGAAACTCTTTGAGGTTGTAAGTCAAAGATGCTTGGTAACTTAAAGTAAAACTTTTTTTGTGTTTATGTATTTTTGGATCAATGGGATAACTCAACCTTAATGGATTGACATTAGGATAATTAACAATATACAATCAAATATGGAAGTGCTTTCAAAGACTAATGATAAGACAAATAGCTTTGACTATGGGTGAAAAAATCAGTGCTTATAAACCAGATACACAATAATGGTTTTAATAAACAATTCAAATAAATATTAATGAAGCTATGAACTAACTAATGAGATGACATTAATTAGCAGTTAATAAAACTTGAATAAGAGTACAGAAAATAAGGTAATGGATGAAGGTCTGACATCAAATGTGAAAGAAGACTGTGATTGTATATATATATCTGAAAAACTGTGCAATAGCATAAGGTCCCTGTATCCACAATCAAACCCCTATTACTTTGAGCACATAGGATTTATATCCTTTACATCATAATCTAAGATCCTATCAAAGAGGATCTGAAATACTAAGAATAGTATTAATCAAAACAGTTTACAAGAAACAAGGATCAAATCCTATCTTAAAGGGTCAAACCCTTATCATAATCTGGTCTTCAACATCTTCAGTTGTCTTCAACATTATTCAAGGAGATGATAAGGTAAATCAGAATCCTTCCTTAACAGTTGGGCAAATCTTTAACCAAAATTGAATAACCTTTGACCCTAGTATCCTTTGTATAAGCCTCAAAACTTTGAAGAAGAGGGTAATCTTTATCCATTTTAATATTATCATTCATTTGGAACTTTCCTCAAATGATTTGGCAGCGAAAATATTTGATGTGAGAAAAAATACTATCATTCTTCCTGTGTCCGCACTTTCAAAAGCTCCTTTGTCCTGAAAAATGAAAGTTAGCTGTCAAAAGCCCTGATTTTCGGCAGCTAACTATGTGTTATTATGTTGATTATGTTGCTGAGAAACATGGAAATATTCTTCTCATATATTCACCTATATATCTCAAATAAAAACATATTTTGGAATACCGAGAGAGGTTTTTGAATATTGGTTTGTTTTGAGAAAAAACCTCTCTCATTTATTGGATATTCGTTTGCATTTGCCCGAGATCTTCATTTCAAAAACATGTGTCAAACAGAGAGATTCTGAGATTCAAAAATTAGGGATTAGAGATGAATTTGATTCTCCCAATATATGACACATGTAGGAAAAATGAGAGAGGTTATTGTTCTTTGAGGTGTTAGTAACAAAAGCCTCCACCCATTTCTAAAAATGATTCTCTAGTTGCTCAGAAACATCATTTGAGAATGATGACTCAACATAGTAAAAACAGACTCTTCTGCACTTTTGGCGGCTCATTTGTCCTTGAAAATCTGATTTAGCTGCCGAAAACCCTGACTCTCGGAAACTCACAACACTATAAAATTACCATTTAGCCGCCGAAAGATAAAATTTACTTTTGGTCTATTTTATGAGGTGAAATCCTCATTTTATTGAATTGATATGATTATAAGCCTTTCTCAAAGACTTCATGACTTTCAGACCTAAAAATAAATCTTCTACATAATGATCCTCTTATCATGTGATTTGGAAATAATTTACCAGTACATTTTGAGCACTAACAGTCTAAATTAGAATATCTTTCTATTGAATACACATCGTTTTATACTTACTTGAAAGAGGAAATTTTAGAAAGATTTGTTTTTCTTGCATCTCTTAGGTTCTCCAACTCCTCATTTATTTAATTTCCATGTAACCAAAGAAGAAGGAACCTAACTTTTTTTTAAAATATCATCAGGTATACCCAAGCCTAATCCAACTTCTATTAATTTTGAATCTTCCTCACCCCATAATCCTCCTTTTTGAAACCCTTATGTTATACAGACCTCATTATCGCTTGGAAAATCACATGTTACCTCTCCCAAAATTCAGACTCCTTCTTTTCCAAATCAAATTGATGGAATTATTCCTCCTCAGAATAGAATGGATTCCATTGTGGCTGCTAGGTATTCACCATTAGTGCTTCCTTGTAATATACCAGATATAAAATGTATGAAGAATAGAAATAAAATGCTAGTAATGGAAGAATAACAACAATATAACCAGAACATTCACCACAATAACACTGAAACGATATGAGAATAATAATAGAAATAGCACTTTGAATTTAAAAGAAATGTTCACGGGCCTCTTCGAGGGGGAAAACTCTTGTTGAGAAGAGATCTATTACAATGATATCCAATATAGGGTTCTCATACCCTCGATTTCTATTTATACTAAAAAGAAGCATCTATAGGAAGAACCTTCTAGAAGAAGAGGCTTCTATTTGGTCTTCTTACATCTGCCTTATTCTATTTTATTGAAAGGCCTTATTAATATTGACCTTTATTACATCTAAATATATTGTTCTACCTATGTGTAGGTTAGGACCCTAACATGTGCACCCCCTTAAAAACAACCTTGTCCTCAAGGCTTGAGATGAGGAAATTGTTGCAGAATGGTAGCTGGTTCCCAAGTGGCATCTGCTGGAGTTGTATCTTTCCACTAGACTAGCACTTCCTTGAAGGTTCTTTGCCATAGGAGACATTCATACTGGTCCAAAATAGCTTCTGGCTATAGCCAAATGGATCATTCTTCAGCTAATTCTGGAAGGTTGGTTTGAATTTGGCACTTAGCTCCAATCACCTTCTTTAAGCATGAAACATGAAAAACATGATGTAGCTTTGAATGGTTGGGCAAAGCTAACTAATAGGCTACTTGTCCCACACACTTGAGAATGGTATAAGGACCATAAAATTTGGGCGCTAGCTTTTGACAATGCTCAGCCTTGAAGGAAGTTTGCTTGTAAGGTTGCAATTGAAGAAACACCTGATCCCCTTCTACAAATTAACGTTCAGAGTGACCTTGATCTGCTTGTTACTTCATGCGATTCTATGCCATGACCAAATTCTCTTTGAGGGTATGGAGAATAGCCTCTTGAGTTGTAAGTGTTAGGTCAACTGACTGGACCTTCAAGGCACCTAGTAAGTATGAGAGAACTGAAGGTGGATTCTGTCCATATACTGCTTCAAAAGGAGTCATGCATGTAGCTATATGGTATGAAGTGTTGTACCACCATTCAGCTAGGGGTAGTCATTGAGACCACTGATTTTTATTTTCCAAGGAAAAACACCTCAAATATGTTCCCAAACACTTGTTGACAACCTCTGTTTGGCCGTCAGTCTAGGGATGATAAGATGTGCTGAGATGCAATTCGGTGCCTTGTATCTTGAACAGTTCTTGCCAAAAATTGCTTGAGAAAGTTGGGTCACGATCAGAAACAATAGAGTGAGGCATGCCATGAAGCTTGAAGACCTAATCCATGAAAATTTGAGCCACCGTGGATGTTGTAAATGGGTGTTGAAGGGCACAGAAATGAGCATACTTGGAAAGGTGATCAACAACCACCATGATGACAGATTTATTTCCCGATTTGGGTAAGGCGGTAATAAAATCCACAGAGATATCCTTCCAAATAGTAGGTGGAATGAGGAGTGATTGTAGTGTGCCTATAGATTTGACTGTTTCTCCCTTGTTGCGTTGACACACATCACATTCAGCTACAAAATTACAAATGCCATGTTTCATACCATCCCATAAAAAGGAATGTTTGACCCTGTCATAGGTTTTGGTGAACCCGAAGTGCCCTGCTGTGGGTGTAGCATGAAGCTCATAAAGTACTGTGGATTTAAGCTTGGATTGTTTACTTAAATACAAATGGCCTTTGTATCGAAGTTCATCATGGAGCCAAGAGTACCCTGGGGAAGGTGGACCATTGGACTGCAATTGTCAGATCAACTGTGAACTTTTGGGATCTTGTAGCCATTCCTGGAGAACAGCTTGGAGCTAATCTCATACAATGAATGGAAGAGAAAAAAGGGATCCTTCATCTTCATATTTTCAGGAAAGTGCATCTGGAGCCACATTGTCTTTGAATTTCTTGTAAATGATCTCATAATCATATCCAAAGAGTTTAGTCACCCATTTTTGTTGTTCTGGGGAGAAATGTGTTGTTCCAGAAAATACCTGAGGCTTTGATGGTCTATCTTAATTTGGAAATGTTGCCCCAATAGAATAGTCAACATTTCCTTTTCATAGATGGATTTGCCTAGATTTTCAGATAGTTGCTTGCTGGTAAAGGCCAAAGGTTGACCCTCTTGCATCAGGACAACACCAATTCCTTTCCCTGAGGCATCACATTCCAACACAAAGGTCATTGTGAAATCAGGAAGGGCGAGGAATGGTGTGGTGCACATGGCCATCTTCAAGGTTTGAAAATCTTGAGCAACGGATGGAGTCCAAGTGAAAGGGTTCTTTTTGAGGAGAGCAGTGAAAGGTGATGTAGTCTTCCCATAATTCTTAGAAAACTTGCAATAATACCATGTTAAGCCCAAAAATCCACACAAGCTATTAAGAGTATTTCGGTGAGGCCAATCTTGTATAGCTTCAATCTTTTTAGGATCCACCCTAACACCATATTTGCCAATCAAATGACCCAAGTATTCTACTTCTGAGGCGCCAAAAGCACATTTAGATTGTTTCAGGAAAAGTTGGTGCTGAGAGAGTAGATGGAGAACTCGATCCACATGAGGAAGATGGTCTGTCCATTTTTTCCTATAGATCAGGATATCATCAAAGGAAACTAAGACAAAATGGCGGAGAAAAGGAAGGAAGACATGATTCATGAGGCTTTGGAAGGTGGAGGGGGCTTTACACAAGCCAAAGGGCATGACCAAAAAATCATAGTGGCCCTCATGAGTTCGAAAGGCAGTCTTGGGAATGTCTACCTCTTTCATAAGTATCTGGTGGTAGCCCAAACAAAGATCAAGTTTAGTGAAGAATTGGGCACCGCTCAATTCATCCAGGAGGTCATCAATGACAAGAATGGGGAATTTGTCTTTGATGGTAAGTTTGTTGAGCGCACGGAAGTTAGGACACATTCGCCAAGAACCTTATTTATTCAGGACCATGACCATAGGAGAAGAGTAGGGGCCATGACCACAGGAGAAGAGTAGGGGCTCATACTAGGGCAGATAACACCTACATTAAGGAGTTCCTAGACCATTTTCTCAATTTCATTTTTTTGGGAAAAGGGGTGATGATAAAGACAAATATTGGGAGGAAGGATTCTGGATACAAGGGGAATGGAATGATCATGAACACCACGGGAAGAAGGGATTCCTTGGGGAGTGGAAAATACCAATTGATGTTTATAAAGGATGGATTGGAGGTCTTGCAGGACTGAGGGTGTCTATGTTTCTTGTATGGCATGGAGTTGGGCGATAACACCAAAATGACCTTTTTTTAGTAGCTTTTCCATGTGATGGTAACTAATGATCTCAGGTGAACCGACGATGATGCTTTGGAACTTATATTGGTGGCCCTCTTGGTCTAATTTCATGGTTAAGTAATTAAAATCCATGAGAATGGGACCCAAATTCCTTAGCCAGACTGACCCAACACAATGTCACAACCTCCCATGTCGATAGAAAACATAAGGGATTTCAGGTGGTAGTCACCAATTTGGAGATGCACATTTTCACAACGCTCTCCACATTTCATGGAACCACCATTGGCAATCATGATTTGGAAATTATTGATGGCATGGATATAGCAATGAGTTTCTTGGGTAATGCGGCGATGAATAAAATTATGGGTGTTGCCACTATCAACCATAATGATGACCTTCTTATGCTTGATGTAACCGATTAGCTTGAGGGTTTGGGGAGCGAAGAATCCAGTGACATCATTGAGAGATATGACCGGTTCTACATTGGGAGGGTCTGAGGGAGGGGTTATGGAAGTGGATTCAGGTGACTCAGACACAAATGGAGTTTCTACATCCTCTTCCGAAATATCCTCGTAGATGGCCATAAAAATATTTTGTTATTTACACTTGTGGCATGAGAAATATTTGTCATCACAGTTATAACAAAGGCCTTTGAGTTGGCGTTCAACCATTTCAACGTTGGTCAATTTTTGGATCTTTAGTGGAGCAGAGGGAGTAGTGGGATTTTCTGGTTTAGGGTGAGGGATAAAGGAGAGTTTTTGGTTTTGAGAAGATACAACCTATTGTGCTTCTTTATCTCTTTTAGTATCCTCCATCCAACTCTGAGGCTGAGCCATGAGGACATGGCCCTGAATCTCATCCTTGAGGCTGTTGATAAAACACTCTCAGAAAAAGGCATCAGACATGCCCTCTATTCTAAAATCCAGGTGCTCAAAGGAAGCTATAAAGTCTTCCACTATTCCTAATTGTTTCAACTTTGTCAAACGACCCAAATGGTTCGTGTCAATGTCAAAGCGTTCATAAAGATCTGCCACAAAGTTTGTCCAAGAAATATACCCTTGACAAGAAGTTTTTCTCCATTGCCACCATTTTCAATGTTCTTGTTCTAGATGGAGAACACCATACCCGAGTTTGGCCAAGTCATCTGTAATGTCGTATAAAGAGAAATGATGTTCCATTTGGGTTAACCAACCAGTGGGGTCGGAGCCATCAAAATTGGTCACATCCACCCATGGAAGGCGTAGGTCACATTGAAAGTGACCATTCTGAAAGTTATGGGAATGAGAGGAATGGTCACCTTCAGTATGTGGAGGTGAGGAAGAGGAATGGTTATCTGTAGGGATATGCAGTTTGGTGCAGAGTGCCAAAAATACTGATTCAAGTTGGGTGGTGAGGTCTTGTTTGATTTCCTCCATTGAGGACTGTATGGTTGTATTGATGGAGGCAACATTGGCACTGATTTGTTTCACTTCTTGTTGGGTCTCGATGAGACCAAATTGCAAGGTTTTGAAGCAAGATTCCAATTCTTGGCTACTGGTATGGGCCATGAGGATGGGGGAACTGAAAAGGGGTGGGCAGGGTAAAACAATTTTCCAAAAAATGATATGGATGAATGTGATAAGGGCGAAGAGATGAATCCAAAGGAATAGGTCTCAAATGATGGTGATTTTTTTTTTATTTTTTTTTTACACTTGCGGAGTTATACTCTAGTCTGAAGAATACTGCAGAGAAGAAATGCCCAAATGCTTAACCAGAAAGAAATGTGTATTTACTTGGCAACTTGAACACAGTTGCACAATAATATATCATTTCTGTTTTAATTTTTTTATGTTTTTGTCCCCGAGGGTTAGGTATTCAAGGGTTCTATAGACAAGGGTTTTCTTTGTGCCATAGGTCTCTGATATACATACGGGGTCCAACAATAGTACTCAGCCCAATATCTCAGGGCACTAACTAAGGAGGATAGACCATACCCTTAGCCGTACTACTTGACTACCTAGGTACTAGAGAGTATCTTCTCAAGTGTTGTTCTCGATGAAACTATAGCAGTCAGGCGACCGATCGATTTATCTAAAGAGGGATTCAAATAATCTAGGCCGATCTGCACACAAGTGTTGTCTGTTGCGCTACCACTCGAATGGCTACCAATAGGGGTTACAAGGGTGGCCAACATATGTGCGCTTAAGTACCACTTGTATTTCCTATGTGTATGAATCCCTAAACTGTGGGTTTATGCATGTAACGATAGATCTTTGTGGCTTAAAGACGCTAGAATACGTCTCTACCTTGAAAAAAAATTAACCCACACTTTATGTCGAGGAAAGTGCTCTGATACCACTTGTAATATACCAGATATAAACTATATGTAGAACATAAATAAAATGCTAGTAATGGCAGAATAACAACAATATAACCAGAACATTCACCACAATAACACTGAAACAATATGAGAATAATAACATAAATAGCACTTTGAATTTGAAATCAACGTTCATGGGCCTCTTCGAGGGGGCAACCTCCAGTTGAGAAGAGCTCTATTACAATAATATCCAAGCTAGGGTTATCATTCCCTTGACTCCTATTTATACTAAAAAGAAGCATATAGAGGAAGAAACTTCTAGAAGCGGAAGATTCTATTAGGTCTTCTTGCATCTACCTTATTCTATTTTATTGAAAGGCCTTATTAATATTGACCTTTATTACATCCGAATATATTGTTCTACCTATGTGTGGGTTAGGACCCTAAGATTGCTCAACCCATGAATGCTCTCTCAGTTGGAGATTACCTTAAGTACATGCCTAAATTTACTGGAGAAGAAGATATTACTACAAAAGAACATCTTGTTTCCTTTTAAAGTTATGAAAATAATATGAACATTGAAAATGAAGATGTCTGGATGAGGGTCTTTGTGAAAATCCTAGATGGGGAAGCCCATAAGTGGTTTAGAATTTTATCCCCTTGATCAATATATAATTGAGGCCCTAGATGATTCCATTTTAAACCATTGGGGTGAAAAAAATTATTTATTGTAATACATTACAAAATTCAGGGATCTCAAAAGGAAAGAGGGTGAATCAATGTCATAATTCTCAAAAATATTTAACAATATGTACAATAAAATTTCTACTGAGATTAAGCACACTGAGACCTCTACAAAAATAACTTATGCAAGTGCTTTTGACCTTGAATTTTGTTTATTGTTTAGAGAAATAAGGTTTGCAACATTGGCTCATATCCAATATGTTGCCCTAGAGGTTGAATCAAATATACTAGCAATAGACAAGTTGAGGGGAAGATTTGACAAGGATACGAGAAAATAGAAAATAGAAGATTCTTCTTCAGATGCTTTAGGTATTTATCCAAAGGTTGATGAGTTGACCAAGTTCATCAAGTCATTATATATATATATATGGAAAGGTTAAATCTTGAAGGAAGGCAAGCCAATATAAATCCTCAAGACTTTGTGCAACATCCTGCTCTTCCATGCACATGATTGAATTATTCTCTGACACTTGCATGCAAGTGATCCAGTTTAGTATATGGTTTTATGTTTTGCTTATGTATTATGATGATGATATTTTGGATTGTTATGTTATGTTATTTGATATCTCTATGTATAGACAGGTGTTATTGATGGGTTTCTCCTGAGTGTGCATGACACTTGACAGATTGAGGATGTCGATGTCATCATTGGACCTCCTTGGACTATGGATTGAGTCAGGGAATGGATTGCATATGGTTTGGGTATTTCTATTTATGCATATGTGACATATGATCAGGTATATTATGGTGTTGTTTATGGATCGTTAACAATGTTTCATTGATGGATGCAGGATGACAATTGCTTTCTAATCAGACTCACATAAGGAGTAAAGGGGCCATGCACAACAAGCAGATATTGAGGGAGAGGTGTGGAAACAACCCTACCGCAACCTACTAGCACTCCCACTATGGTTCAAATTGTAGGTTAACAATTACCTAGTTGAAGAGATCCATGATGCTCTCAGGGAATACTAAGACAGTCGCTCATGAAGATTCTAAGGGGCACGTAATAAGGCAGGGTCCTTATTCCTTAAAGGTCGCTAGTCTCTCACAAGGTTGCTTGATGGAATATTGACTCCAAGGGTCGGACAACTACTAAAATCGGTGAAAGGCGAGTGGCACCCTTGGAGCACATAGTGCGTCTTGAAGGGCACGTCGCATAAATAAAACTTGAATAAAGGCAAGTGGCACCCTTGGAGAATGGGGTACATCTTGAAGGGCACGTCGGGATTTTAATAAAGGTGAGTCAATGAACCTAGGGGCCTAGAAAAAAAAATTTGTTTTGACATTGTCGGACTTAAAATAGTTATTAAATGAGTAATTTTTATTAATTACAAAACCTTATTAAAAATTCTAAGCCTAGTTTAAAATTTGAGCCCAAGTCTTAAGTGGGTAAGAAGACTATAAAATAAAAATAAAAATAAAAATTAATAAATGGTGGGGGATGAAGAAAAATCAAGTTAGGAATTGGAAGAGTAAAAATTTATATCTAACGATTTAATTTTACAAATGTGTGCAAAAGAATACAAAATTGGAGCTAAGATAAGAAAGCAAATAAATGTAAAAAGGAATGTGGAAGCATAGAAAGGAATCTAGTCTAGTCTAACTACAAAAATTTCCTAAATTAAACACAACTAAGTTTTAGAAAGGCGTCAGCCATTAAAAAGGAAATAGAGGGAATAAAGGGACAAGTACGAGTGATTTTAGGAGTGCTTTGAGGATGGGTGAGGGAAATTGACATTTAATTAAATTAAATGGTGAATTTATTGGTGAAACTAAGGGAACATGTGACAAGTGTACGGGGGGAGTAATTACTAATTATTTTTTAATAAAACGAATTAAACGTGGAAATGGCAAGTGTTCACTAGGAAAAATTCTTTAAAAGAAATGGCTGAGAAGATGAAGGGGTATGACCGGTATGAGTAAATTTATGCTGCTAGAATTTCATTGATTGGTTTTACTTGTGAGAGTTGGAATACCCAACTTGAGAGGGAGTGGTAGCATGACCTTGCGAGGCAATCTGGGAGCTATATTTTTCTTTGGTTGTGTGTGTGGCCCACTTGCGGCTTGGGTGGCTATGGGGGAATAATATCACCCCTAGCATTGGCTGGGAGGTACCTACTACCAATGAGGTCTCAACGATTAGCAAGAAGGAGCAAGGAGGATACGTCGACTACCAACGGAAATTATGAAGTGCATCTCAAATGATAGTTAGGGGATTTATTGAAATTTGTGATTGAATTAGAATTTTAGATTGTACAATCATGTTTTAATTTCATTTCTTAGTGTGTTGAAAATTTAGGATGGAATAGACAAGCATTAATGTTGTTTAAATTCTAGAAGTGATTATGACTTATTTCATTGCCTTTTTAATTAATTATGATCTTGAATGTTTGTTTATCAAATGTATCCTTGCCATTCGAGTTGAAATATGGCCATGAATTATTCCCTTGATTTCGCCCCAAGCACTATTTGAATCTTACTCTCAAGTGAAGTCTCTAACAGTAAATGTTTTATATAGAGCTGAGTTGGTTTCCCTCTAACCCTTGCCATGAATTTACCCCTTCGATTCTTCTCTCTGGCAAGGTCGCTTCCTTACTAAAGTTCATTATGATTCCACTCTGATGTTTATCCACTATCTATTAAATGTGGACTAGTGTGGATCTTTATTTTTTTCATTTTCAATCCGAATTTCCAATACCTTGAACCTACATTTTAAATCCAAAATGCAATGATCTTGCCTTGTTGGGAAATATCGAAATTTTTTGAATCTTCCACTTAATCCAAAATGAAATTCCTTTATCCTTATTAGAGAATTGGAAACAATCCTTGAATCTACAGTTTAAATCCAAACATAATGCTCTTGCCTTGCTGGGAGATCTCACAAAATTTCGAATCTTCTGCCTAATCCAAAACATAATGCATTTATCCTTCTGGGGGAATTGGAAAAAATACTTGAATCCTCTACTAAATATGGGATCTTCGCTCTGCGAAGTTGACCCTCTCTGCTACGATTTTGGTGGTAGATGGTAACTAAAGTGATCATCTATTTGACCTTCCTTCACACAATGATTTGTTTCCTTAAAAATCAACGTTTCTTTTTACCTTCTCTTACACTACGGTGGATCTCCACAGGCTTGGCGATTTTACCTTTAATACACATTGAGTTGGCTCCATTGTTCAACTAAATTGCCTCATACAACCTCAACGATTTTACTGTTGCATCTTACCCTTCATTGAAACGTTTTTATTGTTGTGTACCCTTCACTCATTGTTTCCTTGGTGCATTTTTATTTTCTTACTCGGCAAACCTGTATCTACTATGAATTTCACCCAACATTTCGTAATGGCCCCTCAACAAATCATTAATGATATCTCTACATTTTTTGCTTGGTATTACATTTGTATTTTACCTTAGCTTGACACTCATTTCACCCATAATTTTGTAATTGTGCTCAACAAATATTTAATGATATCTCTGCATTTTTTTCTTGGTATTACATTCACCTTTTACCTGAGCTTGACACACATTTCACCCAAAATTTTGTAATTGTGCCTCAAGAAAACATTAATGATATCTCTTCATTTTTTTCTTGGTATTACATTCACCTTTTACCTCAGCTTGAAACACATTTCACCCAACATTTTGTAATTGTACCTCAGCAAATCATTAATGATATCTCTGGGTTTTTTTGCTTGGTATTACATTCACCTTTTACCTTATCTTGACATGCATTTCACCAAGCATTTTGTAATTGTCCCTCAAAAATTTATTAATGATGTCCCTGCGTTTTTCCTTTCTTTTATTTCTGCATGGCGGGAATCTACCCACTCAGCTTAGATTCAGTTAATAAATTATAAAGTTGAGAAATATGCAATTATGAATAGGGAGAAAATCCAAATATTCATTATTTAATTAAGAGTCTATATCTCTATCTAAAAACATTTTTAATGCTTCATTTAATGTTACTTTTCTTTTTGGATAATTGAATAATATTGATCTTAATCTTGGACCTTGATATAATAGAGTGTGTGGATGAAATTGTTTATGGATACTACTGGTGCCCAAAATAAATATTTAATGTGATTACCCTTGTGTGCCATGAATAAGGTTGATGGGGATTGCGTCTAACATTGATATATATAATTTTTTTTGGACTATAGTTAGAATGTTTTCTAGGTGGTAATTGCATAGATTAATTGATCATGTTAATGTAGTCAGAATTTTGTGGATGCTTCAGAGGTGCTATGCACCATGATTTTTATATGATGTACTATTGGTTATGTAAACTATTTGTCTTTATGCACCTTGAGAATAATGTGGATGGATGAATTATTTAAGTCATTAGTTTACTTGCATCATGAAATTAACATTGATGCATGGCTCATTAAGTTGTTAGACTACTTGCACGAATGAGAAATTAATGTGAGGGATGATTATTGTAGACATTGGACTTCTTGCACAAATAAAAATTTAAAGTAAAGAATGATTTTTTTAGATAATATATTTCTTATGCGCAATAAAATTGATGTAACGAATGATTGTTGTAGACATTAGACTTCTTGCACGAATTGAAAATTGATATGATATATGATCAATTATGTGAATGATTACTCGTGCACCATGTTTAATTGTGGATTGGGATTGATAGATTGATGAATTTAGTTATCATAGATGCTATTGATTTATCTATTTGCTTGGGATTGATTGGGTTAGTGGGATGTAGACACCTCCTTGTACTTAGAACAATCACCAACCCTAAGACCTTAAATGGTTAAAATCAATTGGAACTTGGGCTTGAGCGTTGCTTATGTTTCCTGTAGGTCATAACTTTGCAGGGTAGGTTGGGAAGGTAGACATTTTTTATTCATTATCTGATTGAATGTTGTTGTGAATTTTTTCAAGATTATTATGATGTGCTAATATGATACTCTATTTATGTTTATGTGCCACTATCCTTCATTGATGTGTTGAATGCATCATTAGTGATTTCCACGATGAGTAGTTGGTATTACTTTTACTTATCATGTTGTTGATTAGACAATGTTGTGATCATGTGTTGATGTTAAATTCTTAATGCAAAAAAAATAATTTACCTTTGTGCTTCGAATTTTCTTAGGCGTAACAGAGGGTTGTTACATATGGTATCAGAGTTGGTTCAACCTCATGACTTGGAATCATTACACCTTTCACCGTATTAGAATCTTGATTGATAATTTATCACTAAATAAATTGAATTGTGTCCCTGCAGGTAATCATGGTTAGAGGATGCCGCAAAGGCAGACGATGTGGTGCTAGGGGAGGAGGCACAATGCCTCTAGTAGCATCCACACCAGAGAGATCTAACCCCCAAGGAGAGGAAAAAGTCATTGGATAGGAATAGATTGTTGTGGGGGATGTGTTTGGGTTGACGAGGTCCTTTCATAGGATTTTAGAGGCCTTGATTAGCCATATGGATAGAGATGAGGCCAAGGTGCCTATAGCCCATGAGGGTCCACAACATGCTCTAGTTGGTACTGCTAAAATTTATTGAGAACTCGAGAAGATCAAATTTCCCAAGTTCTTGGGTGCCACGGATGACGCAGTCGTCGAGGCGTGGTTGGAGAACATGGAGATGTGCTTCGCACTTCACGACTACACCTCCAACATGAAAGTTTGCATGGTGGTCTTCCATTTGAAAGGGAATGGTCTTCTATGGTGGAACGCCCTCCTACCACAAATGATATTGGCCTTCGAAGACATGTGAGGGGAATTGTTCGAGGAGCGGTTCTAGGAGACGTATTTGTCTGAGGAATTCATTGAGTGGCATCTCAATGATTTCAATGCATTATGACAGGGTGGTTGTATCGTTCTCGTGTATGAGGCCTATTTCATGGAGCTTCTTAAGTATTCTCTACATATGAACACAGAGAAGCTCAAGGTCAAAGTTTTTTTGTTTGGCCTTAATGTCAACATTCGTGTGAAAGTGAGGATACTAATGCCTTAGACGTTGCACGATGTTGTCTAGAAGGGCCTCATAGCTAAGGAAGAGCTGATCAACAAGGGTTAGAGTGTAACGTCCCCGACCACCAATAGGCTGGAAAACACCACTTCATGAAAACATTCTCATACTTATATATAAACAACATGCATTAAATTAAATCAAAACATTTAACTAAACATTACAGAGTAATCACAGGATTACTGCTAACATCCAAAAATAATGGAATTAACAGTAATTCATGATTGCAATGGAATACATGATAATATTGCAAGCATCACAGACATGCATTTTAATTGAAATTAAACAAATGCATATACTTATCTTTGAAGTGTAGTAACTCCCTCAACCACGTGCAGACCTTCCACAAACCTCCCATCCTTAGACCACGCTTCTCATCATGCTCAGCAGTGGGTCACCCCCGAGCTAGGACCAAGCTCCACCCAGGGAAAGGGAATCCTAGACTAGGTTGAGGTTACGAGAAAACTGCACAAAGAAATAAGAAGGATTCTCTCCAGGAGCCTTCTTACACCCACTACTCACAGACTCTCATTCCCCACATGCTTGTTCCACCCGGGAGTATACACCTTCACAAGCATAGTCCATCAGCACTTCACCTCCCTCTCTTGGTCTCGAAAACAAGCTAGATCAAGAATTCTCAGAGCTTCATAGTTGGTGCTGGACTCTCTCTGGGAGAAAACCACTTCCCAACAGACTCTCTCACCTGGAGAGAGTTGCTCATAGGCCTGACAACCAATTTCTTCAACAAACTCCTCGACTCAGCTCCAGCCAGAAGAGGACAACAACTACGGTTCAGAACTTAATCACACATGGATGATAGTCGCAATAGCAGATGGGCATAGGTCCGAAAATTGAAATTGGCCAAACACTTAGACGTATCATGCTCAGGAAATTTCCTCGGTGTCAGGTTCCATAGAAGACAAAGAATGAACACACACAGTCCAGAACTGTGTGGCCACAATAGCATACTGGAAAAACAGGTATTGGCTTCCTAAAATGGTGATATTCAGACGTGCAAGGCACAACAATTACAGGACACTTCAGGTTTGTGAACCAGCAACACAAGACGAATTCACGTTTCCGGTTTCAGGGATGCGTAATTGTAAACAACAGAGGTTCCAAAAAAAATGGTTTTCAGACGGAGTATCTGGAAACTTGCAACAAAGATGCAAGAATGGAGGATGCACATAGAGATCAAACAAGATTCACGGTTTTAGACAACCCACCACAGAATGGAGGATGAACCCCCAACAGAGTTCAACTCAACAAATTTAACTACATGTGCTTGGGATGAAACATGTAGCCCATGAAGCTGCATACCCTCCAACAAGTATGCATTCCTATTTACACATGTTGGGGTTGCATGCTTTGCCTCTCCCAGGACTTAGGATAAAAACAAAAATTTCACATAGGTCTGGAATAATATTAAAATATTATTCTTAAGGACTTAATCCCCCCAAGATTAGCCCCTCTTTCCAACCTTTCAGCTCCCATTACCTTACCCACCTTGTGGAAGCTTAGTCCCCCATCACTCTTTCTTCATGGTTAGTGTGCACGCATCGATGTCTATATTTTTATTAATGTTCTGCATATTACATATACAAAATAGGTTTATGGCCTTTAACACTTAGGATCTTTGGCCTAATAAAGACATAAGCCTACCATCTTATCAATACTTGGCTCACCAGCCTACAAAACATGATTTACAATTTATAAACATGATTACAACATGGCTCATCCTTGGGGATATTACAATCCCCTCCCCTTATTTTCGCACTGTCCTCAGTGCAACTTTCACACAACATCATCAAAATTTTCAAAATCTTCAAAAAGATGTAGGTATTCTGCCCGCATAGCATCTTCATATTCCCATGTCGCATCCTCGGGACTGTACCAGTTCCAATGGACCTTCACAAGCCCTATGGCTCAATTCCGAAGACGTTTTCTTTTCCAGTCCAATATTCACACATGATGCACTTGCAAGACACCTTCTTGCTCCACCCGAATCACACTCCAATTGATAACATGATTAGCATCATGTATATATTTCTTAAGTAATGAAACATGGAATGCATTATGTATAGTCATGGATGCAGGTAATGCAATCATATAAGCAACTGGCCCACAAAATCTAGCAGCCAACTTGGAACAGTTTCCCAGATTCAAGGAACTTTTGTTGGATTTTACTTTCAAGAACACATGGTCACCTACTTTAAACTCTCCGTGGGTTCTGTTTTTGTCAACATAACTTTTCTTCCTATCTTGGGAAAATTTCAAATTATGTTTAATTTTCAGCATTTTCTCTTCCATTTCCTTGAGAAAATCTGGCCCAGCTACTGCCCTATCAGCTGGATTATCCCAGTTCACTGAAGTATTGCACTTTCTACCATAAGGTGATTCAAATGGGATCATCTTCAATGATGATTGATACCCATTGTTGTAGGCGAATTCTACCAAATGAAGGTAGTCTCCCATTTCAATGGTTTGTCCATGACATACATTCTAAGTATGTCTTCTATTACTCTGCTCACCCTCTCTTTCTGCCCATCAGACTCAGGATGATAGGCTTTGCTAAAGTTCAGATTCGTTCCAAACCCCTTGAATAACCCCTTCCATAAATTTGAAGTAAATTTTGGGTCTCTGTCAGACACAATCGTCTTTGGAATTTCGTGCAATCGTGCCACTTCCTTCATAAAAATATCATCAACATTTGATGCCTTGTGAGTAGTCTTTAGTGGAATAAAATGAGCATCTTTCGTAAGCTTTTCACCACCACTATGATTGAATCATGTTGCTTGCATGTTCTGTGAAATCACGTGATGAAATACATTGTCACCACTTCCCACTTCCACTTAGGAATGGGTAAAGGTTGTAGAAACCCTGTTGGGTGTCTATGCTTAACTTTAACCTTCTGACACTCCATACATATGGTGATGTATTCAACAATTTCTCTCTTCATATTGGGCCAAAAATAATGGCTCTTGACTATTGCCACAATTTTTTGATATCTAGGGTGCTCGGCATAAGGCACATTATGCATTTCATGCAAAATCACAAGTTTCAAATACTGGACATTAGGTACATAAACTTTGTTTTTGTACATGAGTATTCCATCAACTCCAAGTTGATAATCCTCCATTCCTTGCAGCATCTTACCTTGTTGTAGCTTCACTACCATTTCTTTACACTGCAATTCTACGCTTCCAGCTTCCAAAACTCTTCCCTTTATATCAGTTTGATACATGCTAATGGTTGTAGCATGTAATTCATGCACTCTCCTACTTAGTGCATCAACCACTTTATTTTTCTTCCCTTTGATATGCTTGATACCAAAATCGTACTCACAGAGAAACTCCAACCACCTACTCTGTCTAGCGTTCAAGGTTGGTTGATCAAACAAGTACTTCATACCAAAATGGTTTGTCCTCAATTCAAACCTCCTTCCCATGAGGTAATTTCTCCATTTCCTCAGAGCGTGTACTATGGCTTCCAAATACAAATCATGAGTTGCATAGTTCATTTCATGCTCTTTCAACTTTCTAGATTCATAACAGATTATGAACCCATTCTGAACAAGGACTCCTCCCAGTCCTTCTTTGCATGCATCCATACAGACTACAATGTCTTCATTTGAATCTGTAATCCTCAGGATTGGAGCATTGGTTAACAATTTCTTCAATCGCTGGAAGCTTCTCTCACAATCCTTTGTCCACTGAAACTTATTCTCCTTCCTTTACAAGGTAGTGATAGGGTGAGCTATCCTCGAGAACCCTGCGATAAAACTTCTGTAATAACTAGCCAGACCCATAAAGGATATTAATTCCATCACATTCTTTGGTGTTGACCAATCTCTAATGTCCTAAATCTTCTCAGGATCTACATGTATCCCTTCCTTAGAAATAATATTCCCCAAGTAATGGATCTGTTTTTGATAAAACGAGCATTTTCTCAACTTGGCATACATTTGGTTCTCTCTTAGCACTTGCAACACCATCCTTAGATGCTTCTCATGCTCTTCCTTCGACTTGGAATACACTAGAATGTCATCCAAAAATACTACGAAAAA
The DNA here is from genome assembly GCA_009831015.1 of Picea engelmannii. Lineage (NCBI taxonomy): Eukaryota > Viridiplantae > Streptophyta > Pinopsida > Pinales > Pinaceae > Picea > Picea engelmannii. The sequence continues at coordinate 70,182 of ML808509.1, read as the reverse complement.
CTTGTCTAGATAGTCCTTGAATACACCATTCTTCAAGCACATAAAAACAATGGGTGCATTTTACACCCCAAACGGCACCACTGTGAACTCGTAATGACCATACCTTGTTTTAAAGGTGATATTTCTAATGTATTCATCCTTTATCCTTACCTGGTGATATCTCGACCTGAGGTCTATCTTCGAAAATATCTTCGTATCCTTCAACCGATCGAAGAGGTCATCAATCCTCAGCAAAGGATATTTTTTCTTTACAGTTACTTTGTTCAACTGTCTGAAATCAATACACAATATCAACGTTCTATCCTTCTTCTTCATGAACAGGAACATAGCTCCCCAAGGTGACACACTTGGGCATATGTACCCCTTCTTCAGAAGCTCTTTAGTCTTCAATTGTAACTCTTTCAGCTCTGACGTACTCATTCTATAAGTAGCTTTTGACACTAGAGTTGCTCCAGGAGTCAAGTTTACAGAGAAGTCTATATCTATTTTCGTAGGTATTCCTAGTACCTCCTGGAATATATCCTCAAACTCCTTAGTACCACATGGTATTTGATCTTTGACATATTGTCCTCAGGTGCTTCCTCCAAGTGGGATGCAAATTATTGACAACCTTTCTTGTAGTACTCCTTCAGCTGGATTGCTGAGATTTATCTAATAACAACAACTCTGTGAATTCCTTGGACTGTTTTCCGATTTCCTTCCTCATCCAACAAAGTGAATGCCTTGTTATGACAGTCCAAGATGGCATGGTGCTGGTCCAATCGGTCCATCCCAATTAGACAGTCATAAGAACCTAAAGGAAAAACATTCAGTTCATCCTTTTGTGCTCAGTCCATTCATGTCCACTGGACAGGACTTCACTAACTCAGTGAATTTCCTCTTTGTTCTTGTAGCTAGCTGCACTAACCGATATTTTCCATGTTTTCTTCTCGAAAAAAGAAAACTTTCCACCACTCTAGGATCTATATAACTATGGCTAGCCCCTGAATAAATTAAAATAGTAAATGGTTGGTTGTTAATCATGCCTTCCACTTCAATCATGTGCGACTGATATTCAACTTGCTTGTTGTCCAGGGCTGCGTAGATCCTTGGAGTTCTACTGGAAATGTCCTCCATTGTTTCATCTTGTTGAACATTATGGAAAACTCTCACTTTTCCATTTTTAATGGGACAATATTTGTACTTGTGGTTCCCCTGACAGCCCCAACACTGAATGGGTGTCTTTCTTGGCCTTTCTTCCCCTACGTCAACCATTCTCGTCTCTCTAAATGATGGCTTTCCTTAAGGACTGTTTCTGGAAAAGGGAGGTTTGTTTCCCTTCTGCCTCTGCTCTTTCTGGAATTTCTTCTTGTCATCCCAAGCCTTCCAAAAAGTAGGATTTTCTCTTTGTAGCTCATACAGGCATTTTTCTCTTCTTATCATTTCTTCCATAGTCTTAGGGTCATCATACTAAATCTTGTCTCCAATGGAAAGTGGAAATCCACTTAGATACCTCTAAATCTTGATAGTCTCATCCTTCATGAACGAAACATACTTTAGTAATTCTAGAAACATTCATTCGTATTCATCAATGGTCATGATGTCCAGTTTGAATTCAAAGAACTCTTTCATCTTTCCGTCATAGTATCTTTTAGTCAAGTATTTCTTCTCGAAATGCCTCTTGAATTCCTTCCAAGTGATATCTTTCTCTCTAATGTGTTGCACCTGCACAATCTGATCCCACCACATGGATTCTTTTCCTTTCAATTGATACATTGCAATTCTTCCTTCGGCATGAGAGGAATAATTCTGCAGTTGGAAATATTTCCTCATGCCAAGCAACCATGTTTCGACATATTCCTCCTTATTATGTTCTCCATCAAACGTAGGAGGCTTAATCTTGTTCATTTCTCCCTTCAGTTCATCTACTCCAAATATCTTGTGCTTTCTAGTAGGAGATGGGCTTGAACTTTTGTGTGCCTCCTTATTGAAGTGACGACGATGCCTGCTAACACTCCTTGGTCTTGTTTTCCTCTCAGGGGTCCTGTGACTCCTTGTTTTTCTTGAGTCACTCTCTTTTTCCAATTTCGTTTCTATTCTCTCTAGACTCTTCATCAATTTTAATTTGAATTATCCATGTTTATCCTTAGCTTTCATGAGATTTTTGTTATCATCTCAGTGAGTCTAGGCATCTTTCTATAATCCTTCAATGATTTCATCATATTTCCTTCCTTGTCTAACTCTTCTTTGTGTCCATTGGAGTTTGATCCTTCAACTCCCAAGTGGACGTCCATTTCTCTTACTTCCTTCTCTGAACTGGAAGAAGTATGTGCCTCGTCCATTCTCTACTCTCAGTGGAAATTCACTTCAGTCTTGACACTCATTGAACTCTACAAACACAACATGCAGTTAACAAAAAAAATTTAGGGTGTCATTCCTTAACAATTCACTCGGCATTCATAATTTATAAACAAATTTGATTCAAGAAAAACATTCAAATTTCAAAAAATTTCCGAGCTATGCTCAGCTCTGTAACAATCCTTCGGGAATTAGCCCCTTCTCTCTCAGTCCCCAACCCAAGTGATAGCAGGTCGTGATCACTCGCCTAAAAAAAGGGGCGCTTTGGGACTTCACGTTTCGGGTATCCAACTGTGGGCCAAACTTGATACTCTCAATTATCGATTTTCTGAATCAGGAATTTCCTAGGCGCTACCTCCTCCCTATAGGCCCCTTTGAAAGTGTCGTAGGGATATAACCTGGGACCCAACTTTCGAGCTCCTCTACCCTTCAACCCACATAGTACAAATTTCATCAACCAAGGCAATGACATGTGGCACGCCTAGGAAGGTCCATGTCACCCCAGGCGACGTCATCTGTCCCCACCACATCTACTCTTTCATTTCAGAACATTGGGCTTTGGGAGTATGTGCAACAACACATCCCATTCTCCCAACAATCGAACTCCCAAAATTACAATCTTCTCTTCTTATTGATCCAATGGTCAAGCTATTTTCTCCAGCTCTATGGTGTATATCTCCCTCGAGATTTTGGGGTTTCAGGTTTTGTGTGTTTATGCCTCCACGCACCCCACTTCTCTCGATTGCCAAAATTCAAAAATTTTCCAGGATAACCCTCCTGTACCTTCTCTAGATATAATGGTCGTAATGAATTTCCTTTCGGTCCAAACAAATCCTATGGAGCCCACATCCCAAGTGTTGAGCACTCTCTCTTTATGGTCAAATACCACGTCTGTTGTAGTTTTGTTCTACCACTACTCCTCCTCAGCTTCATAACATTGCCAAGTAACCCCTTGGAACTCAGAGACATTTTGAGGTATGAAATTAGTCCTCCTGACACAATTTCTTCTTGAAACCTCGGGTCCAAAGACCACTTATCCGACCCATCCAGGCTCAGCATGGAAACCATGGGATCTGATACCAGATTGCAATGTCCCCGACCACCAATAGGCCAGAAAATGCCACTTCGCCAAAACATTCCCATACTTGTATATATAAAACATGCATTAAATTAAATCAACACATTTAACTAAACATTACAAAGTAATCATAGGACTACTACTAACATACATAAATAATGGAATTAATAGTAATTCATGATTGCAATGGAATACATGATAATATTGCAAGCACAACACGCATGCATTTTAATTGAAATTAAACAAATGCATATACTTATCTTTGAAGTGTAGTAACTCCACCAACCATGTGCACACCTTCCATGACTCTCCTAGCCTTAGACCACATTGCTCATCACGCTCAGTAGTGGGTCACCCCCGAGCTTGGACCAAGATCCACCCAAGGTAGGGGAATCCTAGACTAGGATGAGTTTACAAGAAAACTACACAGAGCAATCAGAAGGATTCTCTCTAGGATCCTTCTTACGCCCACTACTCATGAAATCTAATTCCCCACATTCCTGCTCCACCCAAGAATATACACCTTCACTAGAACAGTCCATCGGTGCTTCACCTCCCTCTCTGGGTCTCGGAAACATTTCAGATCCAAAATTCTCAGAGCTCTGTAGCTGGTGCTGGAATATCTTTGGGACAAAACCACTTCCCAGTAGACTCTCTCACCTGGAGAGAGTTTCTCGTAGGCCTTACAATCTACCTCTTCTACCACGGGCCTGACAACTTGGTTCTTCAACACACTCCTCGACTCAGCTCTATCCAGGTGAGGAAAACAACTATGTTTCAGAACTCAATCACATAGGGATGACAGTCGCAACAGCAGATGTGCATAGGTCCAAAAATGGCAATCGGGCAGATGCTCAGACACAGCACGCTCAGGCGATTTACCTAGTGTTGGGTTCCACAGAAGGCACAAAACAAACACACACAGTATAGAACTGCATGGCCACAACAACCTACTATAAAAATAGGTATTGGCTTCCTAAAACAGTGACAGTCAGATGCACAAGGAACAACAATTACATGACTCTTTGGGTTTCTCAACCAGCAACAAAGGATGGATTCATAGTTCAGGTTTCAGGGATGCGTAAGTGTAAACAATAGGGATTACAAAGAAAATGGTTTTTAGACAGAGGATCTGGAAACTGGTAGCACAGACACAATAATGGATGACACACACAGAGATCAGATGGGATTCACAGTTTCAGACAACCCACCACAGAATGGAGGACGAACCCCCAACACGGCTCAACTCAACTTTCTAGGTCGACAGATGTTTCCCATGAAGTTGCATGACCTACAACAAGTATGCATTCCCATTTTCATATGTTGGGGTTGCATGCGTTGCCTCTCCGAGGACTTAGGATAAAAACATAAATTTCACATTGCTTTGGAATAATATTAAAATATCATTCTTAAGGACTTAAGCCCCCCAAGATTATCCCCTCTTTCCAACCTTTCATCCCCCATTCCATTACCCACCTTGTGGAAGCTTAGTCACCCATAACTCTTTCTTCATGGTTGGTCTACACGCAATGATGTCTGTATTTTTATTAATGTTTTGCATATTACATATACAAAAACAAGCTCCTGGCCTTTAACACTTAGAATCTCCGGCCTAATAAACACATAATCCTACCATATTATCAATACTTGGCTCACCAGCCTAAAAAACATGATTTATAAATTATAAACATGATTACAATAGGGCTCATCCTTGGGGATATTACACAAAGGAGGACTCTTGCGAGACCAATAGGATGGGAGACATCTGGTGCGTAGTAGAATCTTACACCAGCTAGAAATTGATTAGGGTATCGAGGCACTTTGAGAGGATCCAATTTCATGACACCACAGTGACCAACGCCTCAGCAAAATACTCCCTACAGAGGACTACAACACCAGCAGCGACATCGTCCGCAACAACAACAATTCAAGCCTATTCAGCAGAACAGACCAGGGACCAAGAATACCTGATTGAAGACTGGATGTTGGACATGTGGAGATCCATATTACCAGTGTGACTATCCAGTTGAGAGGGCCAAAGAAGTCGGGTCAGGTGGACACACTACCGTAGGAGGTTTGGGCAAGGCCCATCGAATTCATGTAGCGGTGAATAACCGCTAGGCCAAGCACTAGTCTATTGTGCTCGAGACTTCAGGTACCATTGCTAACTAGAGATTTAGTATTTTGATAGATCCAAGCGCTACATAGAGATTTATTTTTGGCGCAATGCTAAATATAATTAAGGTAAAGGCAGTCGAACATGACAAGTTTAGCTATGTCAAAATGGCTTTGGGAGACAAGCAGAAGGTTGGAGGAAAGGTTACAAACTGTAGCCTTAGCTTGGGATATTTTGTCACGAAGGACAACCTGTACATCATGATTTTAGGATATTGTGACATCGTGATCAGTATGGACTGGTTCAAATCACATGATGCGATACTCAACTGTAAGATGAAACAATTAAGTTTGATCGATGATGAGGGATAGAGATGAGTGATTGTAGGAAGAAACCAAGGACTTTCTCTAAGTTTAATCTCTTCCCTACAACTACGAAAGGGTATGTGCAAGGGATGCAAGCTATATGAAATATTAGCATTGAACGAAAAGGGCATGGTGGAAGGACTAGAAAACCTTCCGGTAGTACGAGAGTTTGCGGACGTATTTTGAGAAGAGTTACCAGGTTTTTCGATCGAAAGGGAATTGGAATTTACCATCGACATAAAACCTAGAACTCAACCTATAGCAAGAATGCCTTATCATATGTCGACCCCCGAGTTACATGAGTTGAAAATTCAATTGAAAGAGTTGTTGGACCTAGGAATTATATGTCGAAGTGTGTTACCTTCAGGTGAACATGTTATTTCCATATAGAAGAAGGATGGATCGTGGAGACTCTGCATTGACTACCGTCAATTGAATAAGGAAAAAATCAAGAACCAGTATCCATTTCCAATAATAGATGATTTTTTTGATCAAATGAAATGTGCAACAATGTTTTCAAAGATTGACTTGAGATCAGGATTTCACCAGTTATGAATCAAGGAGGAATACATTCTCAAGACCGCATTGAAGAAGAGGTTTGGACATTACTAGTTTACCATTTTACCATTTGGACTAACAAACGCCCCAGGGGTATTCATGATATTGATGAATGGGGTGTTCCGCGAATACTTGGAAAAGTTGTTTTAGGTATTCATTGACGACATTTTTATATATTCTTGAATGACGAAAGAACATGACAAAAATTTACGCTTGGGACTACTTTGTTTACGAGAGAACAAATTATACGGGAAAATGTCAAAATGCTCTTTATATCAATCGAGGATTCATTATTTAGGGCATGTTTTCTCCAACAAAAGTATCACTATGGATCCAACGAAGGTAGAGGATATCATGGAATGGCATGCGCCGACGAACGTACCAGAAGTATGTACCTTAATGGGTTTAGCTGGATATTATCGATGGTTCATCGAAGGTTTTTTGAATATAGAAAATACGATTACAGAATTGCAGAAGAAAAACAAGAAGTTTGTTTGGACCGAGAATCGCACGGAAGAATTTCCAAGGCTTAAGGAGTTGTTGATGACTGTGTCGATACTAAAGGTCCCTGACATGGACAAATATTTCTGGCTATGCACACATGCATCCAAGGAAGGCTTAGGTGGAGTCTTGAGGCAAGATGGTCGAGTGATCGCTTACATCTCAAGGAAGTTAAGAAAGGAGAGCTACATGACACATGATTTGGAGTTGTTGGCCATTGTGTATGCCCTGAGAGTGTGGAGATACTACCTGATTGGATGAAAATTCAAACTAAAAATGGACCACTGTGGTTTGCAGCACATTTTTATGCAAAGTGACTTGAATGCGCAACAAAGGCATTGTTCAAAACTGTTTTTTTTAGTACAATTTTGAGATTACCTACATAAAATGAATAGTGAACAGAGTGGCATATGCATTGAGTCAGATACCACACATATTTTAGGTGATACCTCTCTAGACAAACCTTTGTGAAAATATTATAACTATACAATGTGATAATGATTGGTATAAAGAGGTTAAGGAAAATATCAGACAAGACACCATGTTGGTACCAAAATTTGAGGGATTTACTGTGGAGAACGATGGATTAATGAGGTATAATAATTGGATTTACGTACCTCCTAACGACAAGTTGAGAAGTATGATACTAAAAGAAAATCATAGAGTAGTGTACATGGCCCATCCATGAGTCACGAAGATGAGGGAAGACCTTAAAACCTTATTCTTTTGGAAAGGAATAAAGGCAAACATAGTCAACTACATGACGAGATGTATAGAATGTCAACAAGTGAAGGCTGAACATAGACATCTGGTAGGATTACTACAACCACACGCCATTCAAGAATCGAAATGGGAGGTCATTTCAATGGATTTTATTGTGGGATTACCGTTGACGACAAGGAGGCACAACTCGATTTTCATTGTAGTTCACACTATGACGAAGAGTGAACATTTTATCCCTGTTTGTACGATGTATCAGGTGCTAGACATAGCTAGATTTTTTTTTAGTGTGATATTGAGATTGCATGGCGTGCCTACAAGGATCATATCTGATCAAGGATCAGTGTTTACAGGATGATTTTGGATTAGTTTCAAAGAGGCCTTGGGAACCCAACATAAATTTAGTACCACGTATCACCCAGAGAGAAATGGGAAGACATAAATAAAGAACAAAATCTTTGAATATATGTTTCATATGTACATGATGGACCAACAAAAGCATTGGGAAGAGTTCTTACCAGTGGTGGAGTTTTCATAAAACAATAGCTATCAAGGAATCATTAATATGCCACCATTCGAGTTTCTTTATGGGTGACCGTGTTGGATGCCTTTGAGTTGGGATCGAATTCAGGATAGGGTCCTGGTAGGACCAGAAATGATCCAAGAGATGGAAGAGAAAATGAAAATTATAATACAAAAGATTAAGGAAGTGCAGGATTGGCATAAGAGTTATGTCGATGAGCATTAAATTGACCGTAGTTATGAAGTTGGTGATCGTGTCTTCTTGCGGGTGAAACCGCAAAAGAGTTCAATCAAGTTTGGAGAGGGTGCTAAAATATCTCCTAGGTTTGTGGGAACTTTCAAAGTTGTGGAAAATAAAGTTCCCATGGCCTATCAACTAGCCTTGCCTGATTCTTTGAGGTGTATGCACGATGTTTTTCATGTATCTATTTTGAGACATTATGTTAGTGATCCTACACATGTGATTGGCATGAGTTCTTTGTAGGTGTTGGATGAGGGAATGCTCACCGAAGAGTCAATCCACATTTTGGACCATCGCATTCGAAAAATGCGACATCCAATAGTCAATCAATTCAAGGTTTAATGAGACAATTATAGTCCACACTCGGCTACAAGGGAGGATGCATATGATATGCACCAAAAAATTCACTTTTTGTTTGATAGTTAGACATTTAGATCTTGTCATATACTTTATTTATTGCACACATATACTATCAAACTTCGGGACGAAGTTTGAAAAAGAGGGGTTGTATGTAGCATGCCTCTCTTGTGCACATATGATTTGACTTATTCTTTAAGGACACTTACGTGCAAGTGATCTGGTTCAGTATATGGTTGTCTGTTTCGCTTATGGATTCTGATGATGGTGTTGTGGATTATGATGTTATGTTATTTGATATATATGTATAGAACGATGCTATTGACGAGTTTCTCCTGAGTATGTAGAACACTTGAAAGATTGAGGATGATGATGGCATCAATAGACCTCCTTGGACTCTGTATCAAGTCAGGGAGTGGACTATATACGGTTTGGGTATTTCTATTTATTCATATGTGACATACAATCAGGTATATTATGATGTTGTTTATTGATCACTGACAATGTTTCATTGATGGATGTAGGCTGGCAATTTATTTCTAATCAAACTCACATAAGCATTAAAGGGTCCATGCACAACAACTAGATATTAAGGGAGAGGTGTGGCAACAACTGTGCCACAGCCTACCAGCACTCCCATTGTCGCTCGAAATGTAGGATAACAATAACCTAGTTCGAGAAATCCACGAAGTCGTGAGGGCATACTGAGACAGTCGCTCATGAAGTTTCTAAGGGGCGGACAATATGGTAGGGTACTTATTCCTTAGAGGCCCTTAGTCTCTCACAAGGTTGCCTAATGGAGTAATGACTCCAAGGGTTGGACAAGTACCAAAATCAGTCAAAGGTGAGTAGCACCATTGGAGCACGTAGTGCATCTTGAAGGGCACATCACATAAATAAAACTTGAATAAAGGAGAGTGGAACCCTTCGAGCATGGAGTATGTCTTGAAGGTCATGTCGTGATTTTAATAAAGGTGAGTCAATGAACCTAGGTGCCTAGAAAAAAAAAATTGCTTTGACATTGTCGGACTTAAAATAATTATTAAATGAATAATTTTTATTAATTGTAAAATCTCCTTAAAAATTCTAAGCCTAGTTTGAAAATTTGAACCTAAGTCTAAAGTGGATAAGAAGACTAAAAAATTAAATTATAAATTTACTAAATGGTGGGGGATGAAGAAAAATCAAGTTAGGAATTGAAGGAGTAAAAATTTATATGTAAATATTTAATTATATAAATGTGTGCAAAATAATAACAAATTGGAACTAAGATAAGAAAGGAAATAAATGTTAAAAGGAATGTGAAAGCATAGAAAGGAATATAGTCTAGTCTAACTAAAGAACTTTTCTAAATTAAAAAAAATTAAGCTTTAGAAAGGCGTTAGTCATTAAAAAGGAAATAAAGAGAATAAATGGACAACTAGGAGTGATTTTAGGAGTGATTTTAGGATGGGTGAGGGAAATTGACATTTAATTAAATTAAATGGTAAATTTATTGGTGCAACGAAGGGAACGAGTGACAATTGTATGGGGGGAGTAATTCCTAATTAATTTTTAATAAAATGAATTAAATGTGCAAATGGAAAGTGGTAACTAGAAAAATTTCTATAAAAGAAATGGATAAGAAGAGGAAGGGGGATGATCTCTATATGTAAAGTTATGCTGCCATAATTTCTTTGACTTGTTTTACTTGTGAGAGTTGGGATACCCAGCTTGAGAGGGAGTGGTAGATTGACCTTGCGAGGCAAGATGGGAGCTAGATTTTTCTCTGGTTGTGTGTGTGGCCCTTTTGAGGCTCGGGGGGCTAAGGGGGAATAAGAGTACCCCTAGCGTTGTTTGGGAGGTATCGGTGAGGTCTCAATGATTAGCAAGGAGGATACGTCATCTGTCGATGAACATTATCAAGTGCATCTCATATGAAGGTTATGGTATTTATTGAAATTTTTGATTGAATTAGAATTTTAGATTGTACATTCGTGTTTTATTTTCATTGCTTACTATGTTGAAAATTTAGGATCGAATAGACAAGAATTAATGTTGTTTAAATTCTAGAAGTGATTTTGAATGATTTCATTGCCTTTTTAATTAATTATGAGCTTGAATGTTTGTTTATAGAATGTTGATCCTCGCCATTCTAGTTGAAATATGGCTATGACTTATTCCCTTGATTGTGCACCAAGCACTATCCGAATATTAGTCTCAGGAAAAGTCACTAACAATAAATGTTTTATTTAGAGCTGAGTTGGTTTCCCTCTGACACTCGCAACAAATTTACCCCTTCGATTCTGCTCTCTGGAAAGGTTGTTGCGTTACTGAAGATCATTTTGATTCCACTTTGAAATTTATCCACTATCTATTAAATGTGTATTGGTGTGGATCTTTGTTGTTTTCATTTTCAATCTGAATCTCCAATACCTTGAACCTACAGTTTAAATCCAAAACGGAATGCTTTTTCCTTGCTGGGTGATATGGAAAAATTTTGAATCTTCTTCATAATCCAAAATGAAATTCCTTTATCCTTATGGGAAAATTGGAAAAACTCGAATCTACAGTTTAAATCCAAAAGGAATGGTCTTGCCTTGTTGGGCGATCTGGAAAAATTTCGAATCTTCTTCTTAATCCAAAACGAATTTCCTTTATCCTTCTACGTGAATTCGAAAAAATACTTGAATCCTCTGCTAAATTTGGGATCTTCCCTCTATGAAATTGACCCTTCGTACCACGATTTTTGTGGTAGATGGTATCTAAAGTGATCATTGATATGACCTTTCTTCACATAGCGATTTGTTTCCTTAAAACTCAATGTTTCTTTTTACCTCCTCTTACACTACGGTGGGTCTCCACATGCTCGATGATTTTACCTTTAATACATAGTGAGTTGGCTCCATTGCTCAGTGAAATTTCCTCATACCACCTCAACGAATTTACTGCTTTGTCTTACCCTTCATTGCAACATTTTTATTGTTGTGTTCCCTTCACTCAACATTTTCTTGTTGGATTTTTCTTTTCTTACTCGATGAACCTGTATCTACTCTGCATTTCACCCAACATTTTGTAATTGTGCCTCAATAAATCATTAATGATATCTTTGTGTTTTTTTCTTGGTATTACATTCAACTTTTACCTTATCTTGACACACATTTCACCCAACATTTTGTAATCATTCCTCAACAAATCATTCCTGATATCTTTGCATTTTTTTCTTGGTATTGCATTCACCTTTTATCTCAACTTGACATGCATTTCACCCGACATTTCGGAATTGTGCCTCAAAAAATCATTAATGATATATTTGCATTTTTTTTCTTGGTATTACATTCACCTTTTACCTCATCTTGACATGCATTTCACCTAGGATTTTGTAATTGTGCCTCAACAAATCATTAATGACATCTCTGCATTTTTGTCTTGGTATTACATTCACCTTTTACCTAAGCTTGACATGCATTTCACCCATCATTTCGTTATTGTCACTCAACAATTTATTAATGATGTCCCTACGTATTTCCTTTCTTTTATCTTTGTGTGGTGAGAATCTACCCACTTGTCGTAGATTCAGTTAATAAATTAGAAAGTTGAGAAATATGTAATTATGAATAGGGAGAAAATGCAGTTATTCATTATTTAATTAAGAGTCTATGTCTCTATATAAAAAAAAAAATTAATGCTTCATTTAATGTTACTTTTCTATCTCGATAATTGAATAGTATTGATCTTAATCTTATGCCTTGATATAATAGAGTGTGTGGATACTACTAGCGCCCAAAAGAAATATTTAATGTGATTACCCTTGCATGCCATGAATAAGGTTGATAGCGATTGTGTCTAACATTGATATATGTAATTTTAGTTGGACTATAGTTAGAATATTTCCTAGGTGGTAATTGCATCAATTAATTGATCGTGTTAATGTAGTTGGAGTTTTGTGGATGCTTTAGAGGTTCTATGCATTATGATTTTTATATGATGTACTATTGGTTATGTAAACTTTTTTTCTCTATCCGCCTTGAGAATATTGTGGATGGATGAATTATTTAGGTCATTAGTTTACTTGCGTCATGAAATTAACATTGATGTATGACTAGTTAAGTGGTTAGACTGCTTGCGCGAATGAGAAATTAATGTGATGGATGCTTGTTGTAGACATTGGAATTCTTGCTCAAATGAAAATTTAACATAAGGAATGATTGTCTTAGACAATAGACTTCTATCACACAATAAAATTGATGTAATGAATGATTGTTGTAGACATTAGACTTCTTGCGTGAATTGAAAATTTATATGATATATGATGAGTTATGTGAATGATTACTCATGCGCCATGTTTAATTATGGATTGGGATTGATGGATTGATGAATTTAGTGATCGTGTATGTTGATGATTTAGGTATTTTCTTGGGATTGATTGTGTTAGTGGGATGTAGATACCTCATTTTCCTCTGAACAATGGTCAACCTTGAGACCTTAAACAGGGATGATTTTAGGGGCTAAATTTCTCTCATGGGCTAATTTTCCATGGTTTTTCCAAAAACGAGATTCGCTATTTTAAAAATGATTCACCCAAATTCTATAGGATAAAATTATTTTGCCTTAAAAATCGCCAAAATTTTATAAAAACTATATAAAATCCTTAGAAATTTGAATATTTTTACAAAAATATCGCCAAACTTTTATAGTTTGCATATGAAGGATTAGTAAGATTCGCCAAGGTTTATACATTTTAAAATAAATTTCCATCCTTGAAATCATCCCTAACCTTAAATGGTTAAAATCAATTGGAACCTGGGATTGGGCATTGCTTATGTGTCTTGGAAGCCCTAACCTTGCAGGGTAGGTTGGGCGAGTAGTCATTATGTATTCATGATCTGATTGAATGTTTTTTTGAATTGTTTCAAGATGATTATGATGTGATAATATTCTACGCTATTTATTCTTATGTGTCACTATCCTTCGTTGAAGCGTTGAATGTGTCGCTAGTGATTTCCATGATGAGTAGTTGGTACTACTTTTACTTATGATGTTGTTGATTAGGCGTTGTTGTGATCATGTGTTGATGTTAAATTCTTAATGCATTTTTTTTTTTACCTTTGTTCTTCGAGTTTTCTTAGGTGTAACAGAGGGTTATTACACTTTGGAAACATACATTAGTTTAGAAGGCTGAACAATACATCTCATATTTTGTAGAAAGATAAAAAAATAGGGATGATTAGAAAGTTCAAGATCCTCTATAGAGAAATTTTGTTGGTGATGAAGAAGGAAATAATGAGGATGAATACCAAGAAATTCATTGTTTAGGAGCTACAACTTCCTCTCCTCATTTAACATAGGGTGCTGATGAAGAGTCCTTGATTTCCAGACAGTTAGATGAGTTATGTACAAGACAACAAGTCAATCAAGATGAATCTCAAAACATGTGTAATCTAAGATCAAAACAGAAGGATGGAAAATCAAGTGCATCTACTCATCCTAAAAAGACAAATTTTCCTTAAAAATTTGTGGCTGCACCCAATAAAGAAGCAGAAGAACAAAAAAATCAACCCATAATCAATGATCCTGCTCAAGAGGTAAAATAAATCCAAAAATCCCATTCTTATTTTAATTTTGAGAATGAAATCCAGAAAATCAAGATTCTTGTCCCACTCCTTGAATTGATGAAAAATGAAGACTTTAAAAAATCAATCTCAAGGATGTTGCAAGATGAATATTATCCCCCTTCATTAGATTGAGTTAACTTGCAATATCAAAAGCTTGTATGTATATTAGGACCACTAGTAGAAGACATAGATGATTCTTCTCCACCATTTTACACTTCTTTGAATGTGCATGACGAGATTTTACACAATTGTCTTATGGATTCATGTGCATCCCATAATCTGATGACTAAGGATTTCATGGATGAATTGGGCTTGGAAATCACTAAATATTATCATGATTTGTATTCTGTTGACTCAAATAAATTAAAAGGTCTTGGGGTTATTAAAGACCTAGTTGTGACACTTTTCCAAATACCTATGAAAAGCATGGTCATGGACATTGTAGTTGCATATGTGCCCCCCAAATTTGAGATGTTGTTTTCTAGATAATGGATCAATAGGTTAGGAGGAACTTTATAAATTCATCTTTCTTATGCTACAATACCATTCTTTTGGGGTGAGCATAGGAGGTTGTATAAAGAAGCTCAACTAGCATATATCATAAGTGATGAGAAAAACCTGAAAAACCATCCCATCTATGTTGTTGATACTGATTTAGGGTCTAGTAATATTCATCTTACTAATTCCCCTCATCCACCCTTATAGAAAAAAAATCAGTCATCAACAAAATGTGAAATAGCTAGATAGGGTGTTCAGTTGTGGAAAATGTATTTTGATGGTGCATCTTCCAAGGATAGTGCTGGTGTTGGGGTAGTGTTCATTTCTCCCTCTCATGATGTCACAAATATTTCCTTCAATCTTGAATTTGAAACCAAAAACAATATTGTAGAATATGAAGACTTAAATTTTGGGCTCAAAGATGCAAAGGCCATGAAAATTGAGGGACTGACAATATTTGGAAATGTTGAACTGAATGTGGATCAAGTCACAAATATTTATCAAAAAAAACATCCTAGACTGAAGGATTATATAAATGAGGTTTGGGACCTCATTGATAACTTCTTCTCATCCTTTAACATATCTTTTCTTCTCATAGATGCTAATACACTGGTTGATTTCTTAGCTATTTCTGCGGACAATTTTAAAATCCCCCCACCTCCCAAACCTAAGTATAATGTTGAGGTAAAATACAAACTTGTTATACTTGGTAATCTTAAGCACTGGAAGATTTTTGAAGATTATAAATAACTAAAGAGGTTTTGGGAAACAACGGATGATTGTTTTTTCCTACATATTGACAAAGATTCAGATGATGATAAAAATATGCATGCTAATAAATTTATGAACAAAATTGTAGATCATAAAATTGTTCAATTGCCTAGAAATCAAATTCATAAGGGAACGGTTCCTTTAGAAATGATCTTTGATAATAATGATCTTTTTAAGAAGATGAGTAGTTATAAAGAAAATGGAAACCCTCTAGACTGTAATTTAGGCACTAAAGAAGAGCCCAAATATGTTAAATTGTCTAGTAGCCTATGAGAAGATCAGAGGGATGAATATGTCAAATTGTTGAAAGAAGTTTTTGATGTTTTTGCATGGAAGTATGAATACCTGGAGACTTATGATACCAACATCATTGAGAATAGGATACCTTTGAAACATGGCACTAATCCTTTCAAGAAGAATCTAGGGAAGATTAATCCAATGTTATCACCTATTATGGAGAAAGAGGTCAAGAAGATGCTTGATGCTCAAATAATTATACCTATGAGGTATTCTGATTGTGTAGATAATTTGGTACCTATCAGAAAGAAGAATGGTGATATCAAGATTTGTGTTGACTTCATAAATATAAATAATTGTTCTAGAAAACACAGCTACCCTTTACCCAAAATGGAACATATTTTGCAAACGATGAGAGGCTCAATGAGGATTTCAATGATTGAAGGGTTTTAGGGATAAAATTATATTTCTGTGTTGCCAAAGGATAGAGAGAAGACAACATTCACCACTCATTGGGGTACATTCATGTATGCCAATATGTCATTTGGTGTTATGAATGCAGGGTAAACTTTCCAATGTGCAATGGACATTGCATTTATTGGAGAGAAAGGCAAGTTTCTGGTTAGCTATCTGGATGATATTACAATATTTTCCAAGTCTGATCAAGAGAATTACCATCATTTGAAGAAGGTTTTTTTAGAAGTTTAGAAAGTATGGGTTGTCCCTAAATCCCAAAAGGTATTTTTTTTTCCATGAAGGATGGTAAGATAATAGGACACATTGTCTCAACTGAAGGAGTAAAGATTGACCCCATTAGGGTAGAGGCTATAAAAAATATTTCTCTTCCAAGGTCTAAGAAAGAAATTTAGTCTGTGTTAGGTAAGATAAAATGTTTGAGGATATTTATATCTAACTTTGTTGAGTTAGTGAAATTTATCACTGACATGTTAAGAAAAGGAAATGAAGTTGAGTGGACACTAGAAGCTATGAGTTCTTTTGAGAAGATAAGCAAGCAGTGGTTGATGCTCCTGTTTTGATCAGTCCTGATTACTCAAAGGAATTTTGAATTTTTCTTTTTCCTGTAATGATACATTAGTTGTTGTCCTTCTTTAGAAGAATTCGGATTGTATGGAGCATCCTATTTCCTTTTTCAGTAGGGTCTAGAGAGATGTTGAAATCATGTATGATATAATGGATAAGAAATCTTATACTTTAGTCAAATATATTAAGGATTTTAGGGTGTGTATTCTTCATTCAAAAAGCATTGCTTATGTTCCTTCAAGTTGTGTTAAATAAATTCTGATTCAGCCTAATGTAGATGGGAAAAGAAGCAAGTGGATTTCTAAGATTTTAGAGTTTGATTGATGCTAGAGCATCGCCAACAAATCAAGACATCAAAGCGGAGGAGAACTGGAGATGCACCAGCGCACACTTTTAGAGTGTTTTGAATTTGAAAAGATAAGACATTAATGTAATATCTGGGAAGATATTTTTTCTTTTATGATTTGGAGATTGTAACGCAGATATTGAGCGGTCGCTCTCATATGTTTGTTGAAGGAATTTATTGTATTAAATGTAAAGTAGTTGTAGAGATTTATTTTGATTAGATAGTTAGAGTTGTAAGGAGAGTAAATTTTAGAAAGCTCCCTCGTATGTATTGTATTGTATCATTCTCATAGTGAGAGAGAAGAGTTGTAAGAGCAGGAGAATAGGAGAATGGAATAGAAGATAGATTATAGAAGATTGTATATGCAGATAGCTGTTGAACCCATGTACAGGAGCATGTGAGATAATATAGGAATGATTTGAGCAAATTCCATGGTGTTGTCATGAATATTGTTTGCATATATTGAATGGTAGGTTTCCATTTGTTTATATGATTTGTCCTGAAATTATTCCAACATTGTGTGTGTATGCATGATTTCATGTTGAATGTATTAAGTCTTTGAGAGGGAGAGCATGAGTTTCAATTGTTTCTCATCCTGATAATTCTTCCAAGGAGTGCAGTGAAGGTCCACAAGGAGTGCGTTGACAAGGTTCTGAGTTTTACCTCAGAAACGATCAGGAGAGATATCGTTGTTCTCATCTTAGCAGAAGTGCAAGTATAACACAGAGTCGTGCAAGGTGTATGTAGGCCAGTTGAAGAATTATACTTCCTTCTAACCAAGTGAGTGGTTTGAGAAATTTCGTCACAAGGAGTGCATAGATTTGGAGAGTTCCAATAATCAATGATTATTATGAAGCCGCAAAGGGTCGTCGACAAGATCCCTTAAATCCTTGAGTTGCTACAAGAACCAAGCTCAGGAGGGATTAAGACTTCGAAGAGTTTGAAGGAAGACGAGGGTTGGAGTCACCTCACATAAATTAAGCTCAGAAGGAGGCACCAAGTCACTTCGCCAAGAAATAACGAGGACTTGAATGAAGGGTTGATATTCTCAAGGGAGAACCATTGATTCACCGCGGACCATTGGATCTAGTGGATCAGCAGAGAGATAAAGGTTGAGTGCCTATCAATACTCATAAGCTGAGGAGGAATAGTCACCGTAGGATCTATATCAACGACAGTTTTTAATCTTGTGGTTTCGAAATTCAACATTTCGGAAGTCGGAGAGGTGGAGAAAGTCATTTCTTGGAGCCAAGAGTTGCGAAATCCTGATTCGTGAAGTCCTGACATAATCTGAACCATCATATTGTCAAGGATCTGAACCATCAATCTGAGGAGAGGAAGTCATGAGTTTAGACTTCAGGAAAGGGAGAAGAGGTTACACTGTGAATTTGTGAGTCGTGAAGTTACGACGTGCTTAGAGGTGGACCCAGAACGTGACTAAGGTCACATGGTCAAGACATAAGGGAGGAGCTAAGCACCCGCTAGCCATTTTTTGGGTTTCAGGAGTGGAAGGAGTCAAAGGGACTCACAACAGGAATCACGAAATCATGAAATCCGAATTACCTTTTCAGGTGAAGATTTTGGTCACACACGGTTGGTCACGTGGAGTGAAGGTTTGTACCTTATGCCTGTCTATGCAGGCGTAAACCCTAGAAGGACCTGTGGTTTTACGCGAGAGTTATTGTAATAACTAAAGAGTCATTCCAGATCAGGGGGGATTAAGAATGATCCTTAGACTGGGAGGTGGATCAGAACTTGCTGAGGTAGGGGAGTTGCGCCAAGTGGTATTAGAGCTCTATATAAAAAAAAAAAATTAATGTAGAGGGAAGACAGAGGATAGTTGTGATTTGAATTCTGCATGGAACAGATTTAAACAATCTTTCCCAGAAGACATCAAGAGAGACCAATTCCTGATCGATCTGTGGAAAGGGAAATGAGAGAACTTTGTGCTCGATTGGATGCCATGGAGACAGCACAAAGACAAGCACCTAATACTAGAGATGTCAATGAAGACAAAAGTGAAAATGAAGCTAGAGATGGAGATGAATAAGTTGTAGTCGAAGATGTTGCAGATGAACGTCTGTTCAAAGTTGTTGCTAGAATAGGGGCCAAAGCAAAAAATGGACATTCCGATGTATGAAGGAAACTTAAACATTTAGGAGTTGTTAGATTGGTTTAGAGCTCTAGATAAATATTTTGATTATGAGGATATCAAAGAAGATAAGAAAGTAAAACATGATGTCACTAGACTGAAAGGGCATGCAACACTATGGTGGGATTAATTGCAAGCTAACAGGTGTTGCAAAGGTAAACACAGAATTAAAAGCTGGGATAGGATGGTTGCAAAGATGAAAGCCAAGTTTATACCTAGAGATTATCAAATTAATCTGTTTCGAAGAATGCAGAATTTGAGACAGAAGGGGATGATAGTGAAGGAATACACTAAAGAATTTTATAGACTAAAATTTAGGGTTGGTCATTGTGAGAGTGATGATTAAAAGGTTTCTAGATACATGAATGGCCTGAGATATGAGATTCAGGATGAAATGAGCATGGTAACAATCAGGACTGTAGAGGATTCTTACAAGATTGATTCCAAAGCAGAAGTAAAATTGGCCCGAAATCAAGATCAAAGGGGAAGAGGTAGAATTCAGAGTAGAGGCAAAGCAATTGCCTAGGAGAGGGTATAGAAGCCCAAAGATAAAGAAAAGAAGCCTCATAACCACCTAGAAAGGGAAGGAAGCTCACAAGGAGGACAATATGCTGATAGGAACACTTTTTCTCGAGCCAGTGGAAGAGGAAGAGGCAGAGGAGGCAAAATAAAGTGTTTTGTCTGTGGAACACCGGGCACAAATCTTTTGAATGTCCTGATAGAAAAAGAGATGGAGGACGCGAAGCTCACATTTTAGAAGTGCAAAGGAAAAATGTTGAGTCAGAAGATGTAGAAGGTGGAAAATCCTTAATGATGAGGAAGATTCTCTTGAAGCCAGAGAAGGAGATAGAGAATCCAGTCCAGAGGAACAATTTATTTAGGACTTCTTGCAAGACCAAGGATAGGGTATGCAAGGTGATAGTGGACACTGGAAGCACGAATAATATAGTATCCACAAAGATGGTGCAGAAGCTAGAATTGGAGACAGTTGCACATTTGAGCCCGTACAAGGTTTCATGGTTGCAAAAAGGACATCAGGTAACAGTCACTAAACAATGTTTAGTCGAATTTAAGATAGGGGGTGTTGGGTCGCCAAAGTACCATCTTTTTACCAACCTTTCACTTCACTTTCAATTCACCTTCACTTCACTTTTAACCATATTTCACTTTCCCATACCCTTACATTAAACCATTTTCATGATTACATGGGTTTTAGACATATTATTTTCCAATGCATTTATTTTAGTGTTTTTGAGTGAATTTATGATTAAATATTGGAAAAATGACATGTTTACACTTATATATGAAAGTGGGATGAGTTTCATGATGTTTACAGGTGTATTTCAAGACTCCAACCATGTCAAATTTGACCATCAAGCCTCAAATTCGAATTTCCTCTTCAACCCTTTGAAGATTTGATGAAGACTTGGAGATCTACTCAAGTATCTTGGATGGAGATTAATCATGAAAGAAATATTTGTGAGAGGATTTGTAGAGATATCACTTGATAGGTGTGAGCACATGGTTGTAACCAAATGACACATTTGTGGATCTAGGAGAGATTTGTGGATCTAAGTTATCTTAAATTTTTGTATAAATAGGAGTGCCTCCTCCATTTCAAAGGGGGGACTCCTGGAGCATTGTGTCCAACTTATGATGGAATAAGAATCAAGCTTTATTTTTCACATCAGTTTCCATTCTCTAGTTTAGATTTAGAATTCTTTAGTTTATGTGTTACTTTGGTCTTGGGAGAATTGAGATCACTCCAAATAGATCATAGTAGAATTTTCTTCTTGTTCTAATGCTTTGAATAGGTTTATATTCTTTATTGGTTTTATTAGAATTATTTGATGATATTGATTGTTGATAGGTTATTTAAAACATTACGAGAAGACCTCCTATAAGGGAGCTATTGTTTTCATGCCTACAACAACTAAGCCTTTTTAAGTGTATTTATTTTCAATGCATGAGTGTTTACTTGATGATCTTGATTGTTGATAGGTTTTGCGAAACATCATGAGAGGACCTCTTGTAAGGGAGCTAGTGTTTTCTTTCCTACAACAACTAAGTCTTATTAAGTGGAATGAAAGAGTTAGGATTTGATTGAATTTTCTTAGATTCGAGTTAGATGCCTACTCCTATATATATTTTGTTGGCATCATGACAAGCTTACAAGCATCCCTGGTTGATAATTAAATGAAAGCAATTTAAGCAATTGAATTTCCCAACAGGGGGATATAGAGATGAAATTTTATGTGATGTTATTTCCATGGATGTTTGTCATATTTTGTTAGGGAGGCCGTGGAAATATGATAGAAATGTTGTTCATGATGGGAGAAAGAACACCTATACCTTAGAGAAGAATGGTAGGATGCATATGTTGCTACCAATTGAAGACAAGAAGGCGAAAGAAGAAGAAATAAATACTATACTTCTTATGAATAGGAAGGAATTTCTTGATGAAGTCAGGAAAAATGAAGACATGCAGTTTGTTGTGGTAGGAAAACCTAAAGTCATTTTTACCAGTACTTCGATAGATGATCTACCTGAGGAAATTCAAGAATTGTTGGAGAATTTCATTGATATAGTGGTGGATGATTTACCTTGTTCATTTCCACCTATAAGAAGTATAAGACATCACATTGACCTTATACCAGGGGTGATTTTACCAAACAAGGAAGCATATAGAATAACGTCTTAGGAGAACGAAGAAGTCAAGTAGAAATTCCATGATTTGATGGACAACAGATTGATTAGAGAAAGATTGATTCCATGTGTTGTACCAACAATGTTAAGTCCAAACAAGGATGGTGGATGGAGAATCTGTACATAATCGAGGGATATAAACAAAATCATCATCATGTATAGATTTCCTTTACCTAGGATGGATGACTTGATGGATTGCTTGAGTGGCACGAAGTTTTCTTCAAAAATTGATCTGAAAAGCAGATATCATCAAGTTAGTATGAGGGAAGGTGGTGAATGGAAGACAACATTAAAGACAAATGAAGGGATGTATGAATGCTTGTCATACCATTTGGTTTGACGAATGTGCCAAGTACTTTTACGATATTGATGAATGAAGTCTTGAAAGATTTCATTGGGAAGTTTGTAATTGTATACCTTGATGATATACTGATCTTCAGTAAAACTAAGGAAGATCATTGAAGACACCTAAATTTAGTGATGAGGAGGTTGCAACAAGAGAAGTTGTTGATAAATATGAAGAAATCATCTTTCATGAAGAAAGAGCTCGTTTATTTGGGGTTCATGATCTCTTTGAATGAGTTAAAAATGGATCCTGAGAAGGTAAAAGTGATCAAAAAATGGCCATCGCCAAGGAATATCTTTGAAGTCAGAAGCTTCCATGGATTATCCAGTTTCTACAGAAAGTTCATTAGGAATTTCAGTGGAATTTCTGCACAAATGATGGAGACAGTCAATAAGAGACATAAATATTTTCATTGGGCAGATGAAGCAGAGAAGAGTTTCAAGTTGTTAAAAGAGAAGATAATTGGACAACCAGTTCTTGTTCTACCATATTTTAGTAAGACATTTCAAGTGATATGTGATGCAAGCAAATTTTCGGTTGGAGTAGTCTTAAGTCAAGACAATAGACCAATTACATACTTCATTGAGAAACTAAATGATGCCAAAATGAAACATTCCACGTATGACAAAGAGTTTTATGCAATCATACAAGCACTGAAGAAATGGAGGCACTAATTGATTCCGAAAGAGTTCGTTTTGTATAACGACAACCATGCTTTACAATCTGTAACCAGACAGGAAAAATTAAACTAGAAACATGCAAAATGGGTTGAATTTATGCACAACTTTACTTTTATTATAAAGCACGTTTCTGGAACTGCTAACAAGGTTGTTGATGCATTGAGCAGGAAATGTTTGATTCTGCAGGAGTTTCATGTGAAGACCTTAGGTTTTGATAGCCTTAAGGACATGTACATAGATGATTCAAATTTCAAGGATGCTTATGAAGCATGTGAGAATCCCGTTCTGAGGGACATAAGATAATGGATTGAATATCTACTCTAGGATGTATTATTATTCAAAGGAAATCAGTTGTTTATTCTGAAAAGTTCTATGAGGGAGAACCTTTTAAAGGAAAAACATAGTGGAGGATTGGTTGGACATTTCAGCCATGACAAGACATTTTCACAACTGAATAGTTTGTATTATTGGCCAGGAATGGGGACAGATGTCAAGAAATTTGTCAATGGATGTAGAATTTTCCAGAACGCAAAGGGAAAAAGGCAGAATATAGGGTTGTATCATCCATTTCCAATACCAGAGAGGTCATGGGATGCGTTAAGCATGGATTTTTTGTTAGGACTGCCAAGAACACAAAGAGGTTGTGATTCCATATTCATGGTATTCGACCGATTCTAAAAAATGGCACATTTTATTCCATGTGAGAAAACCAGTTATGCAACACACATTGCAAGTCTGTTTTTCAAAGAAGTTGTTCGACTTCATGGCTTACCCAAGAGTATTGTTTCAGATCGAGATACCAAATTTGTTGGTCATTAATGGAGGACATTATGGAAGAAGCTGGGAACTAATTTGTCTTTTAGCTCAACATATCACCCTCATATGGATGGGAACACTGAGGTAGTAAATCGAATTTTGGGAGATTTGTTGAGAAGTTTGGTAGATGAACACCATACACAGTGGGTTCATATTCTTCCGCAAGTGGAATTTTCATATAATGACTCATGTAACCGAATCACGGGACAAACTCCATTCCAAATAATGTATGGAATGTAGCCAAGAGGAGTATTTGAGTTGAGGGACTTAGAGAAAAGTCAGTTCAAAAGTGTGGGAGAAGAATATTTTGCAGCAGAAATGTAGGAGCTCCACAGTAAGATTAAGGAGCGATTGCATAATTCTAACCAGGAATATAAGCGTAGAGAAGATCAACACAGGAGAGAAATTCAATTCGAAGTGGGATATTTGGTTTTAGCACATCTAAGAAAATAAAGGTTCCCAAGGGGAACATATAATAAATTGAAGATGAAAAAGATAGGGTTGTGTAAGGTTTTGAGGAAATTTGAAGCAAATGCTTATGAGATAGAATTACCAGATGGTGTAGGCATATCACCCATATTCAACATAGCAGATCTGTATCCTTACAGAGCAGATAAAGTGGGAGAAATAGAACAACGGGAGGAAGTTCAATGGGTCAAACAGATGCTTGTAGCTGAAAATCCATAGATGGAAAAGATCATTGATCAGAGAGTTAGAAAGAAGACATAGAGGAAGACATATTTTGAGTATTTGGTAAAGTGGAATGGACACCCGATTGAGGATGTCAGTTGAGAAAGTGAGGCAAAGATCCATAAACTTGGACAGATAGTACAGGAGCTCATGAATAGGAGTTCATGAATTTTTCATCCAGAGGAGTATGATGTAGGAGAATCGCCAGCAAAGCAAGTCAACAAAGCAAAGAACAACTGGAGACGCACCAATACACATTTTGAGAGTGTTTTGAATTTGAAAAGATAATACATTAATGTAATATCTGGGAAGATATTTTTTCTTTTGTGATTTGGATATTGTAATGCAGATCTTGAGCATTCACTCTCATCTGTTTGTTGAAGGAATTTATTGTATTAAATGTAAAGTAGTTGTAGAGATTTTATTTCGATTAGATAGTTAGAGCTGTAAGGAGGGAAAATTCTAGAAAGCTCCCTCGTATGTATTGTATTTTATCATTCTCATAGTGGGAGAGAAGAGTTGTAACAACAAGAGAATAGAATAGAAGATAGATTGTAGAAGACTGTATACAAACATAGTTGTTGAACCCATGTACAGGAGCATGTGAGCTAATATAGGAATTCTTTGAGAAAATTCCATGTTGTTGTCATGAATGTTGTTTTCATGTATTGAATGGTAGGTTTCCATTTGTTTATATGCTCTGTCATGAAATTATTTCAATGTTGTGTGTGTATGCATGATTTCATGTTGAATGTATGAAGTCTTTGAGAGGGAGAGCATGAGTTTCAATTGTTTCTCGTCCTAAGAATTCCTGCAAGGAGTGCAGTGAAGGTTTGCAAGGAGTGCGTTGAAAATGTTCTGAGTTTTACCTTAGAAAATATTAGGAGAGATATCATTGTTCTCGTCTCAGCAGAAGTGCAAGTATATCACAGAGCCGTGCAAGGTGTATGGAGGCTGGTTGAAGTCTTGGACTTTCTTCTAACCAAGTGAGTGGTTAGAGAATTGCCGTCACAAGGAGTGTGCAGAGTTGGAGATTTACGATAATCAATGATTATCATGAAGCCTCAAAGGGGCACCTGTAGGATCCCTTGAATCCTTGAGTTGCTACAAGAACCAAGCTCAGGAGGAATTAAGACTTCGAAGAGTTTGAAGGAAGACGAGGGTTGGAGTCACCTCACAGAAATTAAGGTCAGAAGAAGGCACCAAGTCACTTGGCCAGGAAATACCAAGGACTTGAACGAACGATTGATATTCTCAAGGGAGAGCCACCGATTCTCCATGGACCATTGGATCTAGTGGATTAGCGGATAGATTAATGTTGAGTGCATGTCAATACTCATAAGCTGAGGAGGAATAGTCACCATAGGATATGGATCAATGAGATTTTTTGATATTGTGGTTTCAGAATTTGGCATTTCGTGAGTCGGAGCGGTGGAGAAAGTCGTTGCTTGGAGCTAGGAGTTGCAAAATCCTGATTCACGAAGTCCGGACATAATCAAGACCGTTATATCATGAAGGATCTGGATCGTCGATCTGAGGAGAGGAAGTCGCAAGTTCAAACTTCGGGAAAGGGAGAAGAGGTTACACCGTGAATTCACGAGTCACGAAATTCTGATGTGCTTGGAGGTGGAACCAGGACATGAATGAGGTCACATGGTCGAGACACAAGGGAGGAGCTAAGGACCTGCTAGTCCTTTTCGGGGTTTTGGGAGTGGAAGGAGTCAAAGGGACTCACAACAAGAATCGTGAAATCACGAAACCCAAATTATATTTTAGGGTGAAGACTGTTGTCACACATGGTTGGTCACGTGGAGCGAAGGTTTGCGCCTTGTGCCTGTCTATGCAGGCATAAACCCTAGAAGGACCTGTGGGTTTGCGTGAAAGTTCTTGTAAGAACTAAAGAGTCATTCTATCTCAGGGGAGATTAAGAATGATCCTTATACCGGGAGGTCGAGAAGAACTTGTTGAGGCAGGGGTGTTGTGCCATTGATCTAGAGGTCAATCCCACCAAGATTGTAAAAGGTAAAGGATTGGGTAGGTTGCTAGTTGAATCAAATTATAAGGAATTGGGAGTGAATTTTATGGGAACTAACTCTATAAATAAGCAATCTGATATTTAGAAAAACAACCTACAAATTAACTCAAAGTTGGTAGAATGCAACTGGTACAAGGACAACATCTATTTCTTACAGAATTTGTATGCTCCTACTGGACATGAGAAGACTAAGGTAAGAGATATGAAACATGAAGTACTCAGGTATTGTATTTTTTATCTTATTCTATATTGTAAGGATCCTTCAAGGATTCTTTTAAGATGTTTAGATCGAGAGGAGGAAAAACAAATTATGACCCATTTTCATGGGAGTTTATCTAGAGGTCATCACTTCTGGAGAACCACAACATACAAGATACTCAGAGATGGGTCTTTTTGGCCTAAATTATTGACTGATGTGTGTGTGAAGATTAGAACATCTGACATAAATTCTCAAGTAAACAACAACTCACGTCTTTTCCTTTGAAACCAATTGGGGTATCTACTCCTTTCCAACAATCGGGATTAGATTTTATTGGAGAAATTCATCCATCCTTAAGTGGTCAACATTGTTGGATTATAACTACTACTGATTACTTTACTAAATGGACAGAATCCATTCCTGCCAAGAATGAAAAATGCAAAGTAATCATTGGTTTCTTGGAATAAAATTGTCACTGGTAATGCAACAACTTTCAAAGCTCAGCCCGTGGTGAATTTTTGTGAAAAAATCGGTATTTAAATTATCGATTCCACTCCATATTACCCTCAGGGTAATGTCTTAGTAGAGTCCTTCAACAAAATATTAGTATTAAATATTATCAAAAAAAAATTTGAAGACAATAAGAAGTCACAAGATTCTAAGTTGAATTTTTCCCTCTAGGAAGACAGAGTAACCACCAAGAGGTCAATTGGTACCACACCATTTCAGCTGGTTTATAGAACATGAGGTGTTTTCCCTTCTCAATTAGCTTTACCTCTAGAAAATTTTATTCAATATCAAGAACGGGAACAATATGACATGATTAGAAGGATACATCAATTTGTGGAAGTGCAACAAACTAGAGAGGAACTGTTTGACAAAGAACAGAGTTATAAAAAAAAATTAAAGAATTTTTTGGCAAGAAGGTTAATAAGGAAGATTTCCATCTTGGAGACCTGGTACTCAAGTGGGATGCGCAAAGGAAGGATAAAGGAAAACATGGGAAATTCAAATCTCTTTGGGTTGGTCCTTTTAAAATTTCTAAAGTTTTGCACAATAATAATTTTAAGCTTCAGAATTTAGAGGATGCTAAATTTTTTTGATCCAGGATCTTTTCATGGAGTGACTTATAAATAATTTCATTAAATGAGAATAAATTAAAGAGAACCATTAAAGAAGGAAAATCTCAAAAATGAGGAGACATAAGCATCAAATCTGAACACACAAACTTGATAACATAATTCCTCCCTAGTGGACTACGTCTCTGAGTCCTGCTCTCAAATGGGTAGGCTTTTCCATTAAATCAACAAAAGAATTGGGAAAACTACATAAGTATACCTCATTCTGAAATCAAGCTGCAGGAATAATGCTTGGATCAGAAAATAGACAACAACACTGAATTTGTGGCATCGAATTACCCAAAAATGTCTCTCTCCACACCTCGATCTGAATCTGAAACTCATAGAACCAAGAAGAAATTTTTCTTTGTTTATGTGCCCCTTGCAACCTACAATGCAATTAATGTTTTTGAACTCTCCTCGAATTGCATGCCTAGATGTACCAGACTCGCGCCTCCTCCCTGAATTCGGTGGATGCATATTTTAATTAAAAGGGTGGCATTCATTACAATGAAAGGGTCATTGGCCCGTTCGTTATGGTGTGAGTATTAAGGCATAGTAGAGGGATGAGGTCCCGGGGTCAAACATGTGGGCCTCCTCCTTTTGGCTTTATGGTTGAAGCAATATCTCTCTCTCTATATATATACACAATGTTTGTTTCACCAATTTTGGTGATGGTCCTATCCAAGGTTCTATCGATTAGCATGTGGCTCGATTTGGCGTAGTCTTCCATATTTGGCGGAGCCACCAAAACATCATATTTCTTTTGAAATTTTGGATACGGGTTGTCATTGGGCATTTTCCCACCGCCATGTGGAAGCCCTTGATTGGGCTACGTGGTAGCCTCCCACAAAACATCACTGCCAACTCATCATGCCACGTCGATGCCATGTCACTGTACAGACCGTACAGACTACCATATGCAAAGATCATATTGGTCCACAGATTGGTCCAAAAGTGCCAAATCTGGGTGACACATGGCAGCCTCTAGTGCTACCATGTCACCATTTTGACGTCATGCCGATGTCAACATGACACAAGTCACCTCCTTCTCCTGCCACGTGTGTTGTATGGATGCTGATGTTATCTGTATGGATGCTGGCGTCATCAGTACGGATACTGACTCACCCCCCTGCTGACTGGGCTAGGTTGACCAAAATTTGACCACAAATATCTTTGGATCTATAACTTCATTTGATGATCCATTTGTGTCATTACACATCTTGCAACCTACTCTTCACGATATTGTCATTTTCACTGAGTTTTGAGAACTTTGAATTTTTTCCCTTTCTCTATTTGTTGAGGCCATTCTGAGCATCCTGAGTTGATTCTGCAAGTTCTGAGTTGTTTTTATCCTTCATTGGATCCTTTTCGGATCATGCCTTCCCACTGAGATCTTTTTGGACCACCAAAAACTTTCATCAATCAAAAGATAAGTGAGGGAAGAGTCGCCCCTGCGTGAAGTTCTCATCCTTTTGTCCAGGATTATATATTCCTTTAACTAATCCAAGTACTCGTGAGAAAATTCATCAACTGGAGGTATTGAAACTTACTCATCCTAATCCATGATCATGGGAGGCTCAAAAAGTTTCAAGTTCTCTACATTTACAACTGAGTAAATCTGCATATAAGGTTGAAGATCCAGACGAAAAGCATTGGTACAACTTTTATCCAAGATAGTGAAGGGTCCATAAAAAATGGGATTGAGTTTATTCCCTTCACCCTTCAATCTCTCCTTATTGATGTGAAGCCATAACCGGTCTCCAACCTGGAAGTGATGATTAACCCTGTGTTTTTCATGGAGAGCTTTATACTTTTCTTGACTTTTCTCCTACTATTCCCTGACTACCTGGTGCACTTACTGGATCCTCTGGATAAAATTATGGGCTCTCTCCTCTGTTCTTTATTCATTTTCATCAGTATCTCTCCCATACATCAATTCCAAAGGAACCTTAGGTAGGTACTGAGAAAATGTGTCAAAAGGTGAACACTCAGTGGAGGAATGCAAGGCTCGTTTGTAAGCATATTGTACATAGGTTATCTATTCATCCCATAACTTGGGATGCTTGTTGTTTTAGACTCGAAGTAAAAGTACCATTGTTCGGTTTACCACCTCTGTCTATGCATCAGTCTGTGGATGGAAAGCACTGCTCCTCTTCAATTTGGTGTCCATCATTCTCCACAATCTTGTCCAAAAGTCCCTAAGAAATTGATTATCTCGATATGAGATAATGGATGTGGGTAACCCAAAGTGAACCCAAACGTATTAAAAGAAGAGGTTAACAGTTTTTTCAACAGTGATATTCTTTTTACATGGCATCAAGATACACATCTTGTTGAACCTATCCACTACAACATACAAATATTCATGACCCCCTTTTGGCATTGGTAAACCCCCTACAAAATCCATGGAGATACTTTCGCATGGATGGGATGGAACAAGAAGTTGTGAGTATATCCCAAGTTTTCTATTAGTGGGCTTACACATCACACACCCCTTTACATATTTAGTTACAATTGCTTTCATTTGAGGCCAGTAACAAAACCTATGCAAATGAGCCATATTTTTTCCTCCCCCAAAATTCCCAGACAAAAGAGAAGTGTGAGCTTCTTGTATTACATGGACTCGTTCACTTGTAGGAATACATAGCTTTCCAAGATGGTAGATTAGTTTTCCCTATAGACAATAGTTCTCTACCTGTGGACCATGGGTTAACTTCTCATATACTTCTTTAAAATCTTCATCAATGGAATATTGTTCCACATAGCTATCATGAGATAAATAATTATACTTCAAAATAATAGAAGCATTAATAGGAGGTCTAGAAAGAATATCACCTTCCTTGTTACTCGTACCCTTTTTGTACTTGATTACCAAATGAAATTGTTGTAGAAAAACCATCCATCTATAGTGTCGAGACTATTGCATCTTGGTTTATGCTTGGAGATACTGTAAGGGTTGGTGATCTGTATGTATGATTTTTTCCTTCCCTAACAAGTAGTCCTTCCATTTATTTATGCTTTGAACTAATGCATACAACTCTTTATCATATGTAGGATAGTTAAAAGAAACTTTGTTCAAAGTTTCAAAGTGGTAACATATAGGCTTATGATATTGCATCAATACTACACCCATGATGTATCCACTGGCACATGTCTCGATCTAAAAAGGATGTTCAATATTCTGTAGTGCTAATACTGGTGCGGTACAGATCTTCTCCTTCAACATGTCGAAATATTTTTGTTTCTTTCCTTCCCACTGAAAAGTGTTTTTCACACTAGTTAAGGCATGTGAAGGAGATGTTATAAAGGAGAAGTTTGAAATGAACCTCCTCGAATACTAGACTGCACCTGAGAAGCTCTGAACCTCAGTTACACTTTTTGGCTCAGGCCAATTTACAATAACATCAATTTTGGAAGGATCAATTTTTAATTGTCCTCCTCCTACAATATGACCTAAGTATACAAGTGCAGTCTTGCCAAATTCACAGCTAGACAATTTTACATACAAAATTTCCCTTTGCAAAGTATCAAATAATTTCTTTACATGCCTCACGTGTTCATCCCAATTCCTACTAAAAATAAGAATTTTGTCTAAATACATAATCACAAAGTCATCTAGGAAAGGCCTAAATATGTCATTCATCACACACATGAAATTTGTCGGAGCATTACAAATCCCAAACAACATAACTAACCATTCCAACAATCCATGTTTTGTTTTAAAGGAAATCTTCCATACATCCTTTTATGCAACCCTAATTTGATGGTATCCACTGCGCAAATTCAACTTAGTGAAATTAACAACATTCTTTAACTGATCATGTAAATCAACTATATGAGGAAGAGGGTATTGATTTTTCACCGTGATTTTATTTAAGGCCCGATAATCGACACACATTCGTCATGTGCCATCTTTCTTTGGAACCATCATGATCAGAGAACCACAAGGAGATGAACTGGGCCTGATGACCCCTTGATCCAATAATCCTTGTACCTTCTTCTTGATCTCTATCATGTCCACAAATGACATCATGTACATGCCCACATTAGGAAGAGGATAATCCTGCTAAAGATGTATCTCATGTTGAATTTCCCTCTTAGAAGGTAATCCATCTGGTTCTTGAAAAATATCATGATACTTAGAAACAATATCAACTAATTTCTTCTTATGGGAAGAATCACATCCTTGGAAAGAA
Organism: Picea engelmannii; assembly: GCA_009831015.1. NCBI lineage: Eukaryota > Viridiplantae > Streptophyta > Pinopsida > Pinales > Pinaceae > Picea > Picea engelmannii. The sequence goes on along the minus strand of ML808509.1, from coordinate 37,959 downwards.
TCAGATTTTCCAACATCTTTATCTCTTATGACCATGAGTATCTTTTATTAGTGTTTATGAGTCTTTTCATTTTCCATGCAATAACAAGTGTTGTATTTACCCTCATGTTGTGAGCTCTAACAATATATTTCACTCCCCCCTTAATAAGGTGGTATTTGTTCTCATGACGAAAGAAGATTTCTTTTCTATCATAAAGATAAGGACTTCCCAACACTATGCCACATATATCAAGTGGTACAACATCCAAATCCACTTCATCAATCACCTTTGAAGCAATAAAAAATCTGACCCTACATTGTTTGGTGACATTAAGTTTTTCTTTATCACATACACAACCAATAGGATGAGGCTTTAGATGTTGTTTCATTTCAAGACCCATCTTCTTGACAAGTGCTTCAGATATTAAGTTTACTTGGGAACCCAGATCAAATAATGTATGTATCTTACCGTGTTTAGATACAACTCTTATGTGAAATAATTCATTCCTCTTTCATTTATCATCATGAGATTCATTATTGGAACTTGAACTAGCATGAAGAGAATCTTTACCTTGTACTCCAACCACTGTGATCTTTCCTTCATCTTTTGAACCAGAACCAAGATCTTGTTTCACTGTAGAAACGATTTTTGTCTTCCCCTTTCCACCGAACTGTTTCGGCCTCTTCTCTAAATTCAGTTTCCATCAATGTTCATCATCATGACCATTTTTCTTGCAATGAGTGCAAGATGGCTTTCCTCCTTCTCTCCTCATTGTGGCAGTCTTCTTGTCCTTCCTTTTAAACTTCTTGAAAGGTTTATGTGGGAGATTGGAAGGCTTCTTTGTGGGATCTTATTGAACATGCTTTCCCATGTTCTCAAGGTGAGTGGCTTGCACACAAACTTCATCAAGACTGGTGGGGTTAAACAAGAGAAAAGTATGACTGATATAACTATGAAGTGCACCAATATACTTCATTAAAGTTTCATAAGAATCCAAAGGAATGTTTAATGCAAGAGATTTCTTCCTAACTTCTTTTGTAAAACTTTGTACAATTTTACCTTTAGTTTTCCTTAAAGTTTTCCATTCCATCATTGCTTTATGTAAATAACCCAATGGATAAAATTTCTTTCTTATCCTTGATTTAAATTCAGACCATGAGGAAACAAGATTACCACACTTACTTATGTCATGAATCTTTCTCTCCCACCATACGAGATCGGTGCCTTCTAACCGAAGAGAAGCCAATTGCACTTTAACCTCCTCTTCATCAATATGTTGAACACGACAATATACTTCCACCTGTCAGATCCAATTATCTATCTTTTCAGGATTAACATCTCCATTAAACATAGGTAAAACAAATTTTACAACAATCTTTAATAATGGTTTCCTAAAAGTTAAAAAGAGACTTTATGGCTAGAATGATGAGAATGATGAGAATGCTCAAAGGAAGAAGAACTTGAACTTGATGGTGAAGATGGAGGCTCAAGAGGATCTTCTCCATCCCCTTGTTTTACTGAAGCATCATCATCAACATGTTCTTCCTTTTTCTTCCCATTCTTCTTCATCATTTTCCTGTAATCTCCATACATTCATTCAACCATTTCTGACAAGCGATAAAATACCATATGAAATTTTTTCTCCTGTTCATCATGTTTTTCTTCTTCTGCCATTTTCTTCCTTCGAGATGCACGACCAACTTCGGGATTCAAAGTATTAAGAGTTCTTTCACCCTACCTATGCTTGGCCCTAGTAAGCATTCACACTCAACAATTCAAGTCAAAGATCATTGCTCTAATACCAACATGATCCGAGATATTTTCATCGAGTTATTTATAAAGAATTGCATTAAATGAACATAAATTAAAGTTCACCATTAAAGAAGGAAAAGCTAAAAAATGAAGAGACATACGCATCAAATATGAACAAAAAAACATGACAACGGAGTTCATCCCTGGTGGACTACGTCTTTGGGTCCTTCTCTCAAATGGTTAGGCTTTTCCATTAACTCAACAAAAGAATTTTGCAAAATACATAAGCATACCTCATTCTGAAATAAATCTGCAAAAATAATGCTCATATCGGACAAAGGCAGCACCGCTGAATTCCTGGCATCAAATTACCCAAAAATGACTATCTCCACGCCTCAATCCGACTCTGACACTCCCATGCCCAAGAAGAAATTTGTCTTAGTTTTGGTGCGCCCAACAACATACAATTAATGTTGTTGTACTCACCTCGAACTACATTCCCACCATACCACATGCGTGCCTCCTCCCTAAACTCAGTGGATGCAACTTTTAAGTAAAAAGGGTGGTGTTCATTACAATGAAAGGGTCATTTGCCCATTGGTTATGGTTTGAGTATTAAGGCGTAGTAGAGGGAGGAGGTTCCGGTGTCAAACTTGTGGGCCTCCCCCTCTTGGATTTATGGTTGAAACAATATATATATATATACACACACACACACACACAGAATGTAGGTTCCACTAATTTTGGCGATGGTCGTATCCAAGGTTCTATCGATTAACATATGGTCGGATTTGGCGGACCAGCCAAAACATTATATTTTTTTTCAAATTTTGGATACGGGTTGTCAATCAGAATATTCTCAGTGCCACGTGGTAGCGTCCCATTCGGCTAGATCATCCACTGCTCTGTCAGTCTGCCATGTCAGTGCCACATCATCGTACGAACGTCATGTCACTGCCAACTGATCATGCCATGTCGGTGCCATGTCACTGTATGGATTGCCCCATGGAGAAATCCTATTGGTCCACAGATCGATCCAAAAGTGCCAAATATGGGTGACACTTGGTAGTCTCTAGTGCTGCCATGTCACCATGTTGGCGTCATCATGACACATGTCACCTCCTTCTCCTGTCACGTGTGTTGTATGAATGATGATGTCAATAGTACGGATGCTGATGTCAGTATTATAGATGCTGATGTCAACAGTAACGATGTTCATTCATTCCCCTGTTTTCTGGGCTAGGTTGACCAAACTTTGATTGCGAATATCTTTCGATCTGTAACTTCGTTTGATGATTCGTTTGTGCCGTTAGAAATCTTGCGATGCTCTCTTTGTGATAATGTCATTTTCACTGAGTTTTGGGAACTTTGAATTTTTTTCATTTCTCTTTCTACTAAGGCCATTCTAAACATCCTGAGTTGCTTCTGTGAGTTCTAAGTTGTTCTTAGCTTTCTCTGGATCCTTTTTGAATCATTTATGGTGGCCCAATCAATAGGAATTTTCATCCAAGTCCACTCTACCCTCTCGTAACTAAATATAGAACAACCACAATTTCCACATTTCACCCAACTCCACTTTACTCTCCCCTAACTAAATATAAAACTCCCATAACTAAATATAGAACAACCATGATTTGAATTCCACAAATATCTTTAAATCATTTATGATATGTATTTAAAAAGATATTTCCATCGCCAAGACTCCACTCCATTTCCACAAATAGCTATCGGCACAGCTATGATGTGCGTGGGTTGTGATGCCATTGCTTTGGCACTCCAATTGTCCTTGTGGCATGATGTTATTGATATCCAACGTTCACCGAATTAAAGAGTCAACTGGTAATTTGTCGGTAGAGTCTTGAAAGATAATATATGAGCAGTGGCACCAGAGTTTGGTGTCAGAGGTAAGAGATTAGGCAATCTCTAAATTTGGCATGAGATTTATATGGGATATTTATTGTAAGTTTTAAATTTTATGGATTATTTTTCTCTTTAAATGTTATGTTTTGTGTTTTTGACTTGATTGGTTGTATGATAATCTTTTTGGACATGGCCTACTAGCAGAAGTTTATATAGTATTAATACATAGTGTTAATACATGAACAAAATATCTTGCTTTAAAAAAATGCAATTTTGTATTAATAAACTTGTTAATAATAATAAAAAAAACATTTAAAAATTAACTTAATAATTAGCCTCCCTTAATATAATAAGATGGAGATATTAATACCCACACAAAAGTAGATATCACAATTCTAAATATCATAAAAACAATGAAACTCATCCACTTATTAATAGAGTTGAACACACATTTATATCCACACACTACAAAAATTTGGTTGATGTACTAATTTTCCAAAAAATGATTAATTAATTTTCATTTTATTAACCCAAATTTTATAACATAAAAATATTATATTTTAAAAATTGTTAAAATTATATAAAACAATATACCATTTTAAAAAAATATTATCAAACATTTTATAATTGCTATTTTACAAATTAGAAAAAATTGCTAAAAATTTATACACTTTTAAAATAAGTATGTATCTTTAAATTTTTACGTAAGTATCTCATCCTCGTCATCATACACTTATAAATATAATAAAAATAATTAAATTTTTTCACTTATTATAAATTTTTAATTAAAAAATGTAAATTTCGTTTTCCGTTATTTTAAAGTACTCTCGTTCATATAAAACGTGCAGTTATATAGACAAAGATTTCTGTAGATAGCAAAACCTGCAGTTCTATGGACAGAGATGTACGTAGCCATCACGCTTTCCCATGCCGTGAAAAGAAATTAAGAACATGACTCTTCAACTGCCCTTAGGGCATGATGTTATTGATATCCAACCTTCATCGAACTAGAAAGTCAACTTCTGGTTTTTCTGGACAATTCTGAAAGATTATACATTTGCCGTGACGGTAGATTTGGTTGGAGCCTTTTGGCTCTCAGCATGATTTCCGCTGCTTCTTACTTTAAACGGCAGTGATATCATCAATACCGGCATGCCGAATCGAAGATGACTGATGGGTTCAGAGGGGCCGATCACGTGAAGTTGCTTGTAATAGCCGTAGAATTATGAGCAGAGATGAGATTCGGAATTTGAAATTTAAGATCGAAATCTTTCACCGTCAATAACAACTCCGGTTAAGTAATCTTGATTAAGATGGCCATTTTCACGTTTTGGACATCATATTGGTTTTTTTGACTGAAGATTCCGGACGGAAAAGAAGAAAAAAGTTGATGAAAATTAATCCAAATTATCATATGGAAAGATCTCAATGGTTAGAAAACGCAATCTGTCCATTTAGTCTTAGATTTTATTATTTTGTTAAGCGAATAGGTTTATGGTTATGGATAATGTACATAATTAATGATTATTTAATCTAAAAATTTAATTTTGATGGTTAGCAATAAAAGATGTTAGCATATTCTTGGTGGTCCTTTCAAATCAATGAATAGGATTTATTGTTTATAACTTCTTTGCATTTATGAATGCAATGCATCACTTAACCTGTTTACTTTTTCACATTTACCTAATCATATTAAGAAATTACTATAAGACCATATAAGACCATATGATTGTCAACTTTAGATGATTTACCAGAATTAATATATGTGGAAGTTTTTATTGTCAAGTTTACATGATTAAACCACAGATTGAAGTGCTCGAATATGAACCTTCCAAGTTTAGAGTGTGAATGGCATTTGTTTTTTATAGAGTGTGGGAGTCTGAAGAGCTTTAGTATTGATCGTAGCTTAGGGATTTAACAAAAAATTAAAGCCCTATTATAATAATAATAATAATATATTAAGAAAAAAATAATTTATAATAATAATATTGGCAATTGTCTAACTGTTCTACGAAATAATTTTTTTCGTTGAAATCTGGCAACATAAATCTTCACGAAATCACTATTTTTTGTTATTTAAAATTCATTTCTGAATGCAGAAATGAATTCAACATGCAAAAAAACTATCACTCAAATCTGCAGATCTAACAATTTCTTGCCAGATTTCAGACAAAGATCCTTTAAAAATATCGTTGGAAAAAAATAATTATGTGGAACGTTTAGACTACAACATAATAATCTAATTTCCTTAGGATGTGGTGTTATCCCCTTAAAGATGACCATGATCCTAGTGGAAGTTTTCTCTGATACCTGGTAGCCTGTGATTCCTCAAGGAGAGGTTGAGGGAGCCTTCCATCATTTCCAAGACCTGATCATTAAGTGTATGCAATATTTGGGGCCTGCGACAAGAGATGGAGCATTGGTCTCTGGTACAATTGACGGGAAAGGAAGTGATCCCTCACTGATTTCAAGAGTTAATATGGTCAACCTTCAAGGGAGGGAAAGCAGAGGTGATAATAATGCATTCTGGTGGGAAGTCTTATAATGTTATCCTTAGCTTGGTTATTCTTCCTAGTGAGATTCTCTTGCAACTGGTGGTGAGAATGTTGGATCCCCTTTCTTGCATTGTTCTAGTGAGAAAGTTGTCTCCCTTCCCTATGTTGTTGACATTCACACCACCAGAATGCGACACATTCGGGAACCAGGCATAGTGCACAGGGAAGAGGTTCTCATAGATATGTCAAGGCTCAACGAGGAGGTATAATGTATTTTTCCAATGAAATTGAGACTTAAACCACAATTATGGCGACCCAAGAGGATCAGTTGTGAGGAAATTCGACACCCCATACAGAGAAGAAAGAATTGTAGCAAACACGCGTTGATGGTATGATTTGGGCTTGCAAGGTGCAATGGTACGATACTGGTGATGAGGTAGTGGGTGATAATGCTTAGAAGGCTATGTTCTCTCCTTCGAAGGGCGATGCTTCTTTTGTTGTCCAGGGTGATGCCCTGGTCCTGCTAGGTTTTCTTGACTCGTGCATGCTTCCTGATACTAAAGTGATGGAAAACAACTCCAACTAAAGTGACAAAGAATTCTTGATTGATGGGGGACCAGCTAAAGCTAATCTTTGATCTTTGAGATTCAGGGTGAGTTAGTTGATTTAAAATTTGGAATTGAAATTCTAGACAAAAAGGTCAATCTCTTAGATATTTTCTCCAGCCCTCAGAAGCGCCAACACGCCCAAGAGATGCCTACCCAGACTGTGATAATCCCATAATTTCCAATCCCACCATAGTTAGTAAAAATGGAGAATTTGTATATCGATCTAGTCTCTCACTCTACTCGGTGACTTCCTTCTGCAAGAATGTTGGTCTTTCATCCTAGTTTCAGGTTCTATACTTGTTTTTGTCCCTTCAGTGTAGCTCATCATTTTAATTGGTCTTGGGCTTGGGACACTTTCCATTTTCTGCAGCCCTAGCCTAAGGATACTATGATTGTATTATTTTTGGTTCTTAGAAGGTAATACAAAATTCTAACTTACAAAAAAAAATTACTCCCACAATAATAATCGAATTTGAAAATCATAGCTAAGCTTACACTAAAAATCCAACCATGTTAATGGTTGGTATAACCTGCTATTTAAATATTCTTAGATATTATTTTTCAATCACAAAATGTCACAAAACAAACAAAAAATTAATTATCAATTTCACATCATTAAAAAAAACACTATATATATACTTTTGTATTTAATAATAATAATAAAATGCTACGTAATATTCCACCAAATCAACTCATCCCTTAACGATTGAGGACAGAATGAAGATATATATAATCAATTCACCCCTTAACGATTGAGGACAGAATGAAGATATATATAGTTTTTGTATTTTAAATAAAACAAAAGCGTAAAATCGAATAGGTTACATGCTAACTAGCACCACACCAAATGACTATTTTATCTCTCTAATTATAACAAGGAGAAATTCATAATGACGCGAATGTGAAATTTGAATTATATAATTTGTTTGGTTCGTTCCACGCATTTATGATGAAATTGATTTTATAAAATTGATTGTTTGAAAAATTAATTCTATGAAGAGCACTTAAATACATAAGTGACTAAGAACTAGCACAACCGCTAACTCGCGGCTGAGAATGCCCAAAGGTAATCGCTGAGAATGCGTGCCCTCAATATACTGAGAATGTATGTTTCCAATATAAAATGTTTGTGGTAATCCGTCTGTGGTAATATGAAACGTTTCGCTGCATTAGGTTGATAAATGGAACGTGGAAATTACATATCCTTACAGTAATTTTTTAATGTGATTAGGTAAATGTTAAAAAGTAAACATGTTAACAGATGCCTTGATAAATGCAAGAAAGTTATGAACAATAAATCTGATCCATTGATTTTGGAGGATGACTAAGAATATATGCCAGCATCTTTAATGCACATTAGAGTTTAAGGTTAAATAAGGTTAAAAGATCATTAATTGTGCCCATTATCAATAGTTAGGTGTACGCCTTTCTTTCGACGTAAAAATAAATATGTTTTATAATTTTAGTCAATTAAATTTAAAATACTTAGATTAGTGATAAGAAAGGAAGAGGCCGCCGTTCTCTTCCCCATAAGGTAGTAGATAAGGTAGTAGGTTGTAATAGATAGAACTTGCTACCCTCTCGAGACATGTGATAACGGTTAAAGAAGTTGAGAGATCCCTTCCCACATCAATACATTTTAAGGACCTTGTGAACAATTATGGTGATGAGTGGATTTATTGGTATTATAATGGACTTAGACATTTTATTTGACACCATAGAATTTTATCAAAGCAAATCCTTTTTATATTTCTAATGATGAGCACCCGTCCTATTAAGTTTGAGAATTTAATAGCATTTTGGCTTAACAACAAGCATTACTATTGGAAATTAGATCGAGAAACAGTTAGTTACAAGATGAATTTGGAATCTCGAATGTTGATATACCATGCAACTCTGAGTTTGAAGGAAATAGAGGAAAATTAATATTGGAAATTAGAATGAGAAACAGTTAGTTACAAGATGAATTTGGAATCTCGAATGTTCATATACCATGCAACTCTGAGTTTGAAGGAAATAGAGGAAATTTAGAAGACAAGAATGGAAGGCGCTAATCTAGGTCCACCACCATTAGGAAAAATCTCCAACCATCCCCTTAGAGCAACAACCACCCAGCCGCTCCTAGTACCATAGATAGAAAACTAATGCTCAACAATGAGTGATGGATTTTGACGAAAGGTATAGGCCAATAACCATACAGTGAGTTTGAAACTTAGATGAATACCTTCACCAAAAAATTATTCTTGATACAAGTACAATAGAAATGGTGTTACTCGCTTCTTTGCTACCATTAACTCGTACCTGCAAACCAAAGAATTCATAACATGGCACTATGATGAGATAGACGAATTATATATCTAAGTAAAATACAAAATTTAAAATAATCTTAAGAAGTCAAATGACAATTACTACTCTTTCTTTCATGTTGTCAAACACTTAATCAATAGATAAGACCAAGTACTATGAGGAATACCATTTTCCTAAATTATATCTCCTCTACCCCATCACACCCAATCACAATAAAAAATAATAGATCTTGTTTTAAAAAGTGCAAACTTTGGGTATAGCTATCATATATAGGGTGATACACATTATTGGTCCCTAAATGATTCATATATCCAATTTTTCAAACTATTATTTTTGAGTTTTTAATTAGATTTGATTTTATAATTTTTTTTTTATTTTTTTTATTTTTTAATAATATATGATTATTTATATTTATTAAAAAAAATAATTAAATAAAAATAAAAAACTTATAAAAATTAATTCAATAAAAATAAAAAAAATTATAAATTATTAGAGGAAAATTTTAGGTTATCTTTAATCATATTTATAAAAAGAAAAAAAATAGAATAATTATAAAATTTTATAATAAAATAAATTAACAAAAATATATTATGATATTGAAGCTTCCAATTATTTATTTATATTTATAATTTTTAATAAATCTAAATTCTTATTTATTTATTTTAATCTCTTTAAGTGTTTTTAAAGGGAGTGTGGCATCTAGTAGAGTTTTCACAACAATGTGATGGGATGACAACCATAGCTTTTGGCCACATGGGTATAGGGTTTTTTAGGCACTTATTTTATGTTAGAATGGTAAAAGTGGTCTCTACGTTCGTATTCAGAAGACTCGCTTTAAGAGAGAGAGATATTTGTGCATCACGCGAGACCCTCTATTAAGGACTTGATCAGATGATGAAGTGGATAGTGAGGTGGATAGAGTACAATCCTCTCTGAAGGTGGCATGTCAAAGCACGTGTATGCACAAAGGGATTTCTTCTTATCGAGGTAACAACTAAAAAAATGACGATGTTGGTGTGGCTCATTTTCTCTATGTCAGAAGGAGGCTTATGCATGAAAGGGAACTGGCTTTTCGACTATTGGAGGGAAATCCTTCAATGATGAAGTCATTTATTTTTCCTTGTGCCATAATAAGTTTCTAGACTCTTCTCTAATATTCTAGAGAAAAGGTATACCAGAATTCGATTTTGGTTTTGTCCAGATCAAGTCTCCCAAATATATTCAAGGTTTGATTGGAGGTGCTTTGAGTTTACCTCTATTGGAAGGTGGTTAATGTGTTCCCTTGGGTCGTTTGAGGGGCAAAAAAACATAGGAAGACTCTTAAATATAAGGGTGGGAACATTTCCTTGGTATTTGGAGAGGATATTTGACTGGAAAAGGTCACGGATCTCGATGGTCATTCATTGGTTAATAAATTTATGGGATGATGTATCCCTATGGATAGACTCAAGAGTTGGATTTTTCTAAACGAGAAGCCTTATATAGGGTACTCAGTGGGTCTCATATTTGAGCCAAGGGATGGCTTGGTTTTATATTCAAGGAGAAGAAAGACACATAAGCTATTTTGAAAGGTATGTGGTATTTGGATTCAATATTCTTATACCTCAAACACTAGTATCCCCTCCTGCATCCGAGGGAGTATGTGTTGCATAAATTTGATGTTTAGGTCAAATTGTTGATCGTTCCCTTCAAATGGTGGACCATTTTGATCCTCCTAGAGATCAAGAATAAAATTAGGAAAACCTTAGCTATATATGACATTTTTGTATCTTTACCTCAACACTCTATGGCTCAGGTTTTAGTTGACATGGATGTAAGAGGAGGAATTTTTGAGTCTATTTCTTTGGTGTTGGGATCTCGAAAGATTGTGCAAACCCTTGACTATGTAAATGTGCCTTTAAAATGTGTTATGTGGCATAGGTGTGGTCATGTTATGGTGGGTCTATTATTGTGTTGTCAAGTTTTCCTCTTAAGCCCCAAGGGGTTGTTTATGATGTAGCTCATCACCCATTTTACTTTGATGTGGGTGAGGGTGATTACGAAGGACTGGGGGAAGAGCCTCTTAGGGCCCCTTCGGAAGGGATTCCATATTCCCATAATGTTGAAGTCTCTCTTTCTTCAAGCTCGATATTTCTATGTGGTGTCCCTATAATTTTAAACTATGTAAGACTTGGGATATATCCACAGTTTCTTGCAGGATAGATGAGGATCCGAGAGGGGGGGTCAACTTTTTGGGATTCTCGGAGAAAATATTAACAAAAAATACATAAGAGAAAGTTTCTCCTGAAGCTCATCAAGGTTGTCAAGCCTTAATCAATGGGGTCCTTAGAGAACCAAATCCCCCCTCCTCTTTTTTTAAATGAATATTTTTTCTTTGAACGCAAGAGGCCTAGGGAGTTAGGGTAAGAAAGTGTATCTAAAGCATACTATGAAGAAGTTTTATCTGGATGCAGTCTTAGTTCAGGAAACTATGGGTAGGGGGACAATATATGCACTACCTTAAAGTCTTTTCTTAAGGGATGGGATTTAATGGCTATTGATTCTTTTGGTAGATCAGGAGGGGTTCTTATTGATTGGTCTGATAACATTTGTCGTATTGAATATTTTCCCAAAGAATGGGGAATACTTTTTGTATACTCAACAACTATAGGCCATATGAGGGCATGGTCGAATATTGGGATAATATTTTCAAATCTCCTTTCCTAATGGTGCCAGATTAATCATTGGTGTGGGCCTAAATTTTGTTTTAAACAGGGATGAGATATTGGGACTTGTTCTTCATTATGATCCACTAAAGACTTATTTTATAGTAGCCTCCTTGGAGAGGATTGGTCTTGTGGATATTTCTTTGATGGATATAAAACCTACCTAGATGAACAAGCTTTCTAGAGAAGTGGTTGTGTAAAAAAGGTTAGATAGGATCCCTAGATGTGGCAGGTTTTGATGAGAGAGATCAACGTTAAAATGGAAGGGATTATCCAAGGAAATGTTATCTTTAATTTGGAGGATTATAACTTGCAACAAATAAATATATTGGAGAGACAAAAGTATAAATTGATTCTAGGTGAAAAGAATGAGTGGAAAATTAAGAGTCATGCCACTTGGATCTCATGTGGAGATCAAAATAAAATTTATTTTCATTCTTTTGAAAACTATAGAAGACCTAAAAATATGATCTTTGATCTACGAGTGGAGGATGGTGGGGAATCCAAGTCCTTTTAGGATTTGGCTAATATCAGTGTGTCACATTTTGGAAATATTTATAAACAACCTAAAATATTTCCGCTTTAGGAGATTATGAACTTGATCGACATGTATCCTTGCTTAGTCTAGGAAGATAAGAATGAGGATCTCTTCCTACAAGTTTCTTTGGATCAACTACTCTCATTTATGAACACTTTTTAGAAGGATAGGAGCCCATTCTCTGATGATTGGAATGATAAGTTTTACATCAAGGCTTGTTCAACTTTCTAGGAATGAATCTTCTAAGAGTGGTAAAAGAATTGTGTGAACTAGGAAGAGTTCCGAGAAACATTAAATGAAACATTATTTCCTTAGTTCCACAAGTAGACCATCTAGAATCCTTTAATTAATTTAGACTGATCTCATTGTTTAATATGGTATACAAGATTATTCTGTAGGTGATTGCAATAATAATTAAGCCTATTCTGTCTCGGGTCATTTCTGTGGAGCATTATATATTTTTGGAGGGGAGGAATATACATGAGGAAATTGGTGTTGCACAAGAAGTTTTACAAAACGTAAAATTCCATTCATCTTCGTCTCTGATTTTAAATCATGATCTCTCTAAAGCATATGATTTATTGTCCTAGACGTTCCTCCATCTAATGCTACTTCATATTGGTTTCTCTCTGAGAATGGTTATGTGGATCATGGGCTACGTTACCTCCTTGCATATAGTAGTCTTAATCAATGTATCAACATCTTCCTTTTTCAAACCTACATGAGGATTGCAGTAGGGATGTCCTTTATCCCATTATTTTTTTCTACTTGTGGCCGAGGGTTTAAGGAGGTGGTTGTTTCATGTGATGGCATATATGGTGGTACAAGCTGCAGAGGCCGACATACAATTATATCCAGCATAACTCCTACTCATTGATGATATTCCACCAAGGATAATTTTAAGGATGGAAATTTATCTAAAAATGTAGAAATCTTAATGAATCTTAATAGTCCTTAATATGCAAAATAGAAAATGTTCGACGATATTTTTGTAAAAATATTCAAATTTCTAAGGATTTTATATAGTTTCTATAAAATTTGGGTTATTTTTAAGGTAAAATAATTTTATTCTATAGAATTTGGGTGAATCGTTTTTTGAAAAAATGCAAATTTGTGAATAGTTTTTTGGGAAAAGCGTGGAAAATTAGCCCATGGGAGAAATTTAGCCCCTAAAATTTTCCCTACATTCCACTATTTTATTATAGATGTGAATGAGATTTTAGAAAAAAATTGGACATCTTAAATATCTAGATGTGAATGGAGGTGAGAAAAAATATTTCAATTTCTTATTCGTGTGCATTAGAGGATCAGCTTCATGCTCAGTTGATATCTCTGCATCCTTGTGTAAGGGGGAATCTTGATGAAGGCATCAAGTATCTCAATTTTTTTATCAATCCCAAAAATTATAGGATAGTGGATTGGTAGTGGTGTTGGAAATATTTTTTTCATTTATG
>ML808508.1:205169-230082 GCA_009831015.1 Picea engelmannii | reverse complement strand
TAGTATATGATAGTGTTATTGGTGACGTCATTGAAACTAAATTGAGTTGTTCTAACACTAACTCTAATTATATAATAAAAAACCTCTACTACAACAACATTTATCATCAAATCAACTTTTCAAAAAGATGTATTGTTGGAAAATTTGAGTAGATCCATCTTAACTAGATCTATCATGCTCACATAATTTCACGTCTCATTTCAAACCCTCTAAAAAAACATTCTATTTCAAACCCTCTAAAAAACCTTATATTTCAAACCCTCTAGAAAAAACTTATCCTTTTGTATCATTATTCCATTAAATAAAAATGTGAAAAATATTAATCATTCTTAACAATGCATTCTTAATGATATAAAAGCACAAGCGCAAATGTGAGCTGGTTCATCTACCAAACCGCCCATTGGGACATTTTCGAAAAAACAGCCAAGTAACGAGAAACATAGTAGAGGAAATATGGTCGCACAAGCTTGAAAATAGGGTGACAAGGGCTCTCGAGGAGACGTAGTGCCCCGCCTGTCAAATTGTATATATATTCTGCTTCTACTCGTGACAACTCAGTGGTTCACTTAATTCCATTAACAACCAAGAAAAACTTATTGAACAACGATTTATGAGAGCTCAACCAACCCCCGCGTTGGCGCTATTATAGATCTTTCACCCAAAACTTGTGTCATTTACAATTCCGCTGTATACATTTTGCACCAAAAAGTTTCATGATCTCCAATTCATCCACATATTGGAACATGGTCTACATTTAAACCACAAATTATCTATTACGATACATTAATATAAATACAAGTTTAATAAATATACTTAATACATGTTGTACATAACACTTCCCTGATATACATTTTCTATGAAACACTTCTGTCATTTACATTTGCACCCAAAACTTGCATCATCTACACTTCCGATGTATACATCTTGTACCAAAAACATACGTGCTCTACATTTCCTCCACATAGCGGAACATGGTCTACATTTGGACCACAAATTGTCTATTACAATACATTAATATAAATACAATTTAAATTAATGGTCCTATATCATCTCATCATGAGCCCGACCGACCACAGTTCGTTTCAACACTTAGCCAATTATCTCTCCGTGGGCTCACGCCTTAGCACTAACATAATTTTATGCTCCATGTTCCATGATATACATGTTGCACACAACATTTTCGTGATATACATTTTTCACCAAACACTTCCGTCATTCAGAGTGGATTTTAGCGGTCGGTCCAAGTCACGATATAAAAGCACAAGTGCAAAATTGAACCGATCTATCCGCCAACGTGTCCATTGCGACCTTTTTGGAAAAAATGACTAAGTAACGAAAAATATAGTAGAGAGGAAAAATGGTCGAGGAGACGTAAAGCCCTGCCTGTCAAATTGTATATATATTCTTCTTCTACTCATGACAACTCAGTGGTTCGCTCGACCCCTGGGTTGGTGCTATTATAGATCTTGCACCCAAAAAATTCTGTCATCTACAGTTCCGCTGTATACATCATGAGCCCGACCGACCGTAGTTCCTTTCAACACTTAGGAAATTATCTCTCCGCGGGGTCGCACCTTAGGGCTAACGAAATTTTATGCCCCATGTTTCGTGATATACATGTTGCACACAACACTTCACTGATATACATTTTTCACCAAACACTTCCGTCATTTACATTTCGATGCGCTATTATAGATCTTGCACCCAAAACTTGCATCATCTATAGTTCTGATGTTCCTTTAAACACTTGACCAATTATCTCTTTGTGGGGTCGCGCCTTAGCACTAACAATATTGTATGCCCCATGTTCCGAGATATACATGTTGCACACAACATTTCCATGATATACATTTTTCACCAAACACTTCCGTCATTTACAATTCGACCCCATTTTCCACAATTTACCTTGTAACCTACTTGGCAGGGACTACGCTGCCACACAACACTTGTTTTTTAAAGTATTAATCATCCATTCTTGTTCCCTATGAAATTTTAATAGGAATTCAATTAAAAAACACGACCACTACATCTCACAGAAAAAACCCAAACATAGTCGAATAATAATATATGATAATGTTATTGGTGAAGTCATTAAAACTAAGTTAAGTTGTTTAGCACTAATTATATAATAAAAAGCCTCTACTACAACAACATTTATCATATAGAAAAAAAACCCAAACATAGTCGAATGATAATATATGATAATGTTATTGGTGAAGTCATTAAAACTAAGTTAAGTTGTTCTAGCACTAATTATATAATAAAAATCCTCTACTACAACGACATTTATCATCAAATCAACTTTTAAAGAGATGTATTGTTGGAAAACCAAAGTAGATCCATATTAACTAGATCTATCATGCTCCCATCATTTCACGTCTCATATCAAATCTTCTTTAAAAAAAACTGTATAACTATTCCATTAAATAAAAATGAGATAAATATTAATCATTCTTAGCAATGCATTCATAATACTTCACTTTCATTTAACCAACCTTTGACCATTATTCTACCATTACACCCATCAAAGGTAAAACTAAAAGGTAAATGTGGTGTTAACGATTTTAAGTATCATTAAGTTGCAGTTCTCAAATGAGAAGATAAAATGGAGTTAACATTTAAACCGGCGAGCAGGATCCTGCCTTTAAACCGGTTGGTAATTTATGGCGATCGAAGTTTATTCAACCAGTTCTTCAATTCACCGAACTTGCTTGTGGGCACCAAGCCTTCCAAGTGAGGATACAATTCTATGTATGTCTGACGTAAAATCTTCAGTGACACGGATTTCTTTGACAACAACATCAAATCATCTTCCCGCCCGTGAAGCAGAGAGCAAATCCAAACAATAACACCAGYTRTAGAGGMTGGTTTCCTCCTCAAGGTCACAGTCTTCACAACCTYTGCGGCCATCTCCTCCGCAATTATGCGTTCRCTAAATTCAAATCCGAGCAGGCGGCAGAGCCKGGAGACGGAAGCCTTGAGTCBCTGGTCGCCTTCAACTCGCAYGGGCTTYGGGWTGGAAAGGTAATAAGCGTTTTCTGCGGAAATGAATGGTTGAATAATCTTCCCAGCTTGGAATATATCCCTCAACGTCATGGCTGTTGCCTCCGCCCATTCGTCAATGGGTTTCTGCTGGCTGAGCTGCTTGCCCGCGTGGTAAAGACAGGAATCGAGTATGGCGTCCATCTTCTTCTTGTCCTTCCCTCTGAACGGGGACTTGCTGGAGTTACAAAACTCGTTGAAGATGTAACTGGCGCGTTCGATCACAGGTTTACTCACATGCAGCCTGAAGGCCAACTCGCCCATGGCTTCCTGGTGTTCTATCACTCTGCCCTCCTTGGAGCTGTTCACAGATTTCCTTGCTGTGCGGACCAAAGCGCCCGAGCCGCTGCCGGCGATGTTTGTGGTTGCCAGGCCGCCTTTGTCCAGTGGTCCGGCCAATTCGATCCTCTGAGCCGCCTGGTTGTCTTCGAAGATTCTGACATCGTGGGTTTCGTCTACGTTGTTGGTATCCAGCACCAGGCCACATTCCGTGCACATGCACTCTCCCGTAATGGAATCCACAATGGCTTCTGTTCTTCTCTTGCAATCCGGGCAATCTTGATAACCTCCTGCCATGGCTAATACGAATGAAAATTGCCTTGATGATCAATCGCAGGAAAATGTGTTTAATCTTCTAATTAGGTGATATGCAGTTTGAGTTTGAATGGATATTGATGGTGTTTTTATACATATCAAAAGTCCTTCCTTATCATTCAAATTCAAGGTCGGCTGACACTTCTTGTGGATGGGACCAATGCGACTATTCAATGCCACAATTTTTTCCATTATGAATGTTTACCCACGGGGCTCGTTTGGTGAGGATTGAATTGTAAATTTAAATTTTCAAAACATCCATGATTCAAGGATGGACAATTTTAAAACATGCCTTAGCCTTGACCCATAAGTTCCAAACTATATCCTAGTATCAAGTTAAATGCAAGTTCATCAAAGATGGAGATTGAGGATAAAACTTTAAAGTTGTAATGCACGAAGGAGTTTTGATTTTATGTGATGCATGGGGGACTAGAGAAACCCCCTCCCTCTTCTATGATCATTATGTGGTATGGATGTAATGCCACGCATTCCCCCCAAGTAGTCCCCTCAAGCATTTACAAGGTTGTGATACCCATGGCCATTCGACATCCTCAATCATACGAAGGATGATAAGGAATCAACTCCAAACATTCCATTTCACCTCTTCATTTCATTTCTCAAGTGGTGGATGATATCCTGGTTAATTGTTTAGTTGATACCATTGCACGTGTGTTGTTGCATCTAGGTCTATGTTTACGTGGAGTCCTATCTAGCATGGGAACTTGTGAGTAAATTTTTGATAAAAGGTGGTTAAGGGAGATTGGTGCAAAATCATCTTGGCTTTGGAGGGTTGATAGAATATTGGGAGAAGCACCACCTAGGTGGAGAACAAAGTTAGCAATGTAGCGACTTTGCCACTTGCCTCATATGGTCAAAACCAATTCAATGGCCACCTACTTCACATCATCATCATCTTCATCTAGATCT
Source organism: Picea engelmannii (assembly GCA_009831015.1). NCBI lineage: Eukaryota > Viridiplantae > Streptophyta > Pinopsida > Pinales > Pinaceae > Picea > Picea engelmannii. Next base: position 225,519 of record ML808508.1, on the reverse strand, counting down.
ATGATGAATTGGAATCCAAGCCATTTATAATGCCACATTATCATATTTATTGAATTGTGTGAGATAATATAGGAAGCCGAGCTTCCCATGTGGTTGTTTTTAAGGACACTCAATATGGACTTTATATTTTTAAGGACACTCAATAAGGACACTCAATATGGAAAACACCTTGTAGCGGAGGTTATAGTGGAGGTTTTTAGTATTACAAAATTGACAAAAATTGTCAAAAAGCCCTCCGCTAAAACATCCATTTTTGGTAGAAGACGTTTTTGTGGAGATTATAGTGGAACTTCGTTATTACTAAAAAAAGTTGGGCGGCCAAAGGTTTTAGTAGATGGTTTTCTACACGATGTGCTTCATGCTGTATATACACTAGTGCATTCTCAAACTTAAAACACTCGTGCTTACATTTCATTGAAAGCATCGGGGCAGTCAAAACAATATTGGGGTGCCAATGCTCTTCTAAATAATAATGCACCAGTGCTTTAATAATAACAATGCATCACTCGAATCTATAATACCATGCACCGGTGCATTATAAGACAAACCCGACCGGTGCATGAAATTTAGAATGCACCGATGCGGAAATCTAATACAATAAATGTAACGACCCCTGTCGTTACGACTACATGCGATGCAAAGAAAGTGATTTTTTTTTTTTTACGTAGGAAAGTAACAATGACAACAATTAATCAACACAACTTGACGACGAACACAACGTTCGCAATTCATGCAACAGACAACAACGACCCAACATACTAGCACATCATGCAACTGGACGAAACATGTGATAATTAACAGACGAAAAATAAAAACGACTACCCTCCCATCCGACCCTGCAAGGTTAGGACCACCAGAACACATAAGCAACATTCAAGCCCAGGTTCCCATTGATTTTGACCATTTAAGGTCTCTAGGCTGATGACTATTTTGAGGAACAAAGAAGTCTCTACATCCTTCCCATAAGAGGGAATATCACACCTACTAAGCTAAAAGAGAACATCAATCAATCCCGACACAACGGCTTCGACAATGAGTAACTAGAAACCTCTACAGTGGGAAAAACCAATGACATTAAGGCGTTATAGAACCAAGTACAAGCATCGATTACAACGAACAATATGCCCACATTGGGAATCACAAGGCTCTGGCCAGGTTATCATTCACATCTATCAATCAGGGCGTGCAATGATCCCCTCATCAGAAATTGCGTTGTCACATGGTGATAGGCGTGACGGTAACCATGGCGCAACATAACATATCTAGACCTTTAACCCAAGCAAAATCCCTCAAGCTAGGAGACCGAATTATCTGTCAATAAATACACAAAGACTATACCCAAGCATCCAATCAACAAGTGAACAAGATGCAAGGCGACATCATTCAAATTTAAATTGCACAACTAAGAGAAGAAATTCTTGTTTTCCTACAAGGTAATCACATGTGGTGTAACAACAATGACCAACCACCATTTACAATTCAACTTAAGGCATAAGGCACATAGTAACCAATTAAGTATTAAACTATTAATCAATTTATCTAATAAAACTATTAAACCCTCAACCATTAATATTTCGCAAACCATTAATCTATTACACAAATAAACCATAAACCATTAGTTGTTAAATCATTATGACTAAGTGCAAATGAGCGAACTATTACCTTTGCAATTAATCAATTAATCTATTACCATTGCAATTAAGCAGGTAATCTATTACCATTGCAACTATTACCATAGAAACAATTAATATATTACCATTGAAATTAATCAATTAATCTATTAAAACGGATAATTGTCATACGATTATTCCACAATTAAACTGTTATATAGCAATTGGAACTAAACTTAATAGTCATATGCAAAACTATTAAACTATTAAATGGCTACTCATGCTTAAACTATTGTATAACTAAGATAATCATAGTTAAAATGGAAGCATGAAGTTGATGCCCATCTTTTTAAAACAAAAGTTGGTAAATACACAACTAAAACAATTAAAACACTAAGCTCGTAAACACTAACATTTCTATCGTTCAAAGGCATGAGTTGACTTAATTACTTATCTATGAGTAATTAGTGGGGCTAATGGTTAAGAACATGTGTTTCCTCCTAAGAGGTCACAAGTTCAAAACCAGATGGGGGTAGGGTATGTATACCTCCGTAGACTTTACCAGTCAAATCGTTGGCCGGATAATGGGGATTCTCAAGGGAAAGAAAATATTAATGAATTTAAAAAGGCGGAATGGAATAAAAACTCACCAAGAAAACTCAGAAATCGCAAATAATAAAAAAAAACAGTCCAGTAACCGCCATTGGCCACCTAAAAATGCATCCATCGTGGAATCTCTGCCAAGAAAATCGCTATCAGTGTTTTCATTGCCAATAAAACTTAAAGCGTTCTAAATTCTGGAAACATTGCGAGATCTAACCGCTCAAGATTTAAATCTTCTGGGCATTCATTAAGACTCTGGGTAAACATATCTGTATTTAATTGATAGGGAAACTAAACCTCTGTGAGTTTAAATAGATACACACAGTGATAAAACAAATTCATCACACAGTCATACGCAACAATATTACAAAACGCAGTCATCTCTATCACGCTCAATGATAAAACATAGTCATACGAATAGAGATAAAACGTAGTCAAATCATGCAAGCTAAAGAAGTGGTTGTTTAGTCATTTTCTTTTTCACTTTTCCAATACCTAACAACCACATTATTGGCTTGTATCAAAATCACTATAATTTTTCTAGATAGGGTAGGTAATTAAAATCACTCGCGTTTATGCAATTGTGAATATGGAAAACACAAAACATGAATAACAAAATAAGGCAGTGGGAACCGTTTGAAGAACTATACTGTTATATCATGAACTTTACCCTCTCTAGAGGCAGTAGCACTTGAAGTTCACTCGGATCCATATCATGCAGTACATAAAAATATAGTAATGAAACACAAGGAATCATGCCCAATAAATCCCTGGGTGGGTAACCTGATTTTTCTAAGGAAAGTAAACAAAGAGATATGGCTGAGCAATGGAAAATAACGTAGGTTTACACCCCATCAACACAAAGAAGGTATTCAATCGTTGAGCGATGAAAATGGAATTTGTTGAGTAAAGACCACAAAAAAAAATGTTGAACAATAAGGAGAAATTTTTGTTGTACAAGAAATGGATTTGTTGGGCCAATTAAAATCGAAATTGCAGAGAGTGAAGACAACATTAATCAAAGAGAAAAAAAATGTTTGGTGAATTGGAGAGACATCCCCAAATCGTTGTGTGGAAGAACGAGTCCGTAGAGAATAAATCACAATAATCATAGAGGCTAAGGAGGGAATAAACGCCCAGGAGAGAATTCCTTGTTGGGAAGAGAAATGATCCTACAGTTATTATCCATGCACAATAAAGCAAGGCATTTGAATCTAAATCTTTAACACTAGAGTGAAAGATAGTCAATTAAGTTCCTGGTTGACTACTCAGGCATAGACTAATAACTTAAAGGATAAAGGAATAGAAGATAAAAACAAAATTTCTCCTTGTATTAAAAACAATCAAAACACAGAGAAGTCATTATCATTCATAGTTTGGGTTTGCCATTGGAAATCAAATAAAAACTACAGTAAGCATAAGGCTAGGATAACCTTCAATCCTCTAATCATAAAAACGTTGGGCTCATCAAGACAAATTTGTTGAAAGATAAAAATGAAATCTCTGGATAGTATTACGCAGAATAAAAAAAAAAATTAACACAATAGAAGTACCTTAACTGAATCTGCATGAACATCATTTAACTACCCTTCAACTAAATTTCACAAGCGTAAATTGCCAGGACAAAAAATTAGCAAAATTTATAACACAATGACACACACGTGCTTTTGACGTTAGAGAGATGCATATACGAGGAATTTAACTACCATTCAATACAAATATACGCATGCATACTGTATCCAAATTCCAGTGCTCCGAAGTCGCTGTCCCGCACACGCTCTGTCCATCTCATGCTTGCCAATCGATGTGAAATCACTGGTACCTCCCAGCCAACGCTATGGGTACTCTTCTTCCCCCTAATCCCCCAGAGCCATAAAGGGGCCACACACACAATACTAGAGAATGCTAGATCTCATCTCACCTCGCAAGGTCGAGCTAACCACTCGTTACCCGAGATGGGTATCCCAACTCCCACGAAATAAACTTAGTCAAGATAAAATTTGGTAGCATAACGTTACGCAAGCCAGATGTGATCACACTCCTCCTCCACCATCATTTTTATGTAGTTTTTTTAGCCATTAGTTTCCCAAAACTCTCATTAGATTCCTTTGTATTTAATTAATTTCGAAAAACCTTACCCATACACATGTTGCCCGATCCTCTAGTTACATCAAAAAATCAATTTTATTAATTAATTAAATTTGTCTATTTCCCTCACCCACCTAAAAACATTCCTAAAAACGCTCCTTGGTGTCTCATTATTCTCTTACAATTCTTAAATGAATTAAGCCTTACTTAATTCCTAGTGGAGTTCATAAATCGAAAGTTCCAAAGGCTAGATTCCTTACTAAGTTGGACATTCATCTTTTTCTTTAAGTTTCCCCTTTTCATTAAGTTTCATTTTTTATTTTTTTTAGTTTCACCCTTTTTCATTTTTAACTAAAAATCAATTTAGCAAGTGTAGATAGAAACAACCATTTACCCCTTTTAATAAATTTAATCCTCCATTATAATTTTTACTTTAATAATTAAAGTTGAATTTGTTAACCCCCCCCTTCTTGTTACATGTTTATTTAGTTTTTCTTTATCCATATGTTCTACTGAGACCTAGGTTTTAATTTCACTAGGTGGGCAACAATTTGTAAGCGAACTTTTAGTTATTAAACTTTACTCATACCATCTTCTAATTTGAAGTTGACCAGGTCCTAAGGAGACACAGTTTTCAAGGCACTAGGTTTGTTAACTTATCATAGTTAAAATCACAACGTTCCCTTCAGGACGCATTACGTTCTCCAAGGGTGCCACTTTTCTCTTTCTGTTTTCTTTGCATGACAAGCCCTTCAAGACGCATTGCGTGCTCCATGGGTGCCACTTGTCTATTCACTGAATTTTGTATACGTCAAACCCCTGGAGTCAATACTCCATCATTTGATCTTGTTCGAGACTAAGGGCCTCTAAAGAATAAGGACCCTTCCCTATTGTGTGCCTTTTAGAATCATCGTGAGCGACTGTTACAGTCTGGGCTTAGGACATCATGGGTCTTCTCGAACTAGGTAATTGTTAACCTATAGTTCGAGCCACGATGAGAGTGCTATTAGTATGTAGTAGGGTTCCTTCCACAACTCTCCCTCAATGTCTCTGGTTGTCGTGCGTGACCCCTTTACTCCAAATGTGAGTTTGGTCGACAAGTTATCGTCAGCCTGCATCCATAAACAATTTATGTCAGCAATAATAATCAACATCATAATATCTAATCATATGTACATATGTCACATCAACAACATTCAAACCCTAACTTTCCACTCCCTGACTCAATCCGAAGTCCAAGGGGTTTCATCGATGCCTTAACATTTTCAACGTCTAGAGTCCTACACACCCAAGAGAACCCAATCAATAACACTTGTCTATGTAAATACAACAAAATAACATATCATCAAATCCATAATATCTCATAATCATAATCAAAACAACCAATAGTATAATGACCCAGATCACTTGCATGCAAGTTTCTTCAAAGAATAAGTTGCTCAGTGTGCACAAGAGAGGGATGTTACAATAAGACCAATGCGTTGTTTTAATAAAACACACCGAAAGGTTGAATTTTATTATTATAATTGTTGTTGTTAAAATTGTATTATGATTGATTTTGGTCCATTGTATTACAACACTGATGCACATTTTATTAAGCATAAGTGATTTTTAACATTAAACACACCGATGTTTATTTTCTCTTTTTAGAAGCATCGACTTGTGACAGTGCAATTATTGTTATTTTTTAATTCCATTGTTCATAAAAAAAATGACATATATCCTATAATAGTATTCATATAAATTAAATTTTGAGTAGTGCATTTGGATATGATGTTTGGATTAATTTGTTATATCATCATATTTCACACCTGTTCATTATAATATTTAATCATCCATATATTTAATCAACGATGTAGCATTTAAAAATGATATTGGACAATGTCATATAATAAAATAAAACATATTTTATTATATATGAATAAAAGGCTCTTTGTCATACAAAATGGGACACTTATTGGTAATCCATTTTCTCTCAATCGGGACACTATATCCATTACATTAAACAAAATGTATGATTTGCACAGAAAATTATTTCAAAAAATACAACAACTTGCATTGATATCCAAATATATTGATCATCACGCTTTGTTGGAACTGTTGTCAATACTCGAGCTAATTCCATGACTTGGGTTATTGGGACAATTTTTTATTGATTGCTTCGATTGTTTTCCTCTTCTTCAAGTTCCATCTACAAAAATAAAAATAAAGTGTAATCAGTGTATCTACATTGGTGAGAATAATAAAAATTGAAATAAATAGTATACATGAATGTAAATTGAAAAATGACATACCATAGAAAGAATTAAGTCCTAAATGATACACATTCTTTGAAAACCAAATGGCATGTCTTCTATCAACAATTGTTCTGTTGACACCTTTGCATACTTTATTTCCTACAAGTTTTATACCCCATAATAAATCATAGTGTGGGAGATTAAGGGCCTCTAAGGAATAAAGACCATGTCCTATTAGGTGCCCTTTAGAATCATCATGAGAGATTGTCACAGTCTTCCCTCACAACATCATGGGTTTTCTCGAACTAGGTAATTATTAACCTACAGTTCAAGCCACGACGAGAGTGCTAGTAGGTTGCAACAAGGTTGCTGCCACACCTCTCCCTTAATGTCTCTAGTTGTCGTGCGTGCCCCTTTACTCCAAATGTGAGTTTCTTCGGAAAGCTATTGTTAGCCTGCATTCATCAACAAATCATGTTAGCAATAAAAATGAACATCATAATTTCTAATCATATGTACATATGTCACATCAAAAACATTCAAACCCTAACTGTCCACTCCCTAACTCGATCTGGAGTCAAAGGGGTTTCATCGATGCCTCGAAATCCTCGACATCCACAATCCTACACACTCAAGAGAACCCAATCAATAACACTTGTCTATGTAAATACGACAAAATACGATATCATCAAATCCATAATATCTCATAATAATAATCAAAACAACCAATAGTATAATGACCCAGATCACTTGCACACAAGTTTCCTCAATGAATAAGTTGCTCAGTGTGTGCAAGAGCGGGCTGTTACAATAACACCAATGCGTTGTTTTAATAAAACACACCAGAAGGTTGAATTTTATTATTATAATTGTTGTTGTTAAAATAGTATTATGATTGACTTTGGTCCATTGTATTACAAGATCGATGCACATTTTATTACATCATTAGTAATTTTTATCATTAAACGCACCGGTGTTTATTTTCTCTTTTTAGAAACATCGACTTGTGACAGTGCAATTATTTTTATTTTTTAATTCGATTGTTTATAAAACAATTGACATATATCCTATAATAGTATTCATATAAATTAAATTTTGAGTAGTGCATTTGGATATGATGTTTGGATTAATTTGTGATATCATCATATTTTACATCTATTCATAATAATATTTAATCTATCATATATTTAATCAATGATGTAACATTTCAAAATGACATTGGACAATGCAATATAATAAAATAAAACAGATTTTATTATATATGAATAAGAGGCTCTTTGTCATACAAAATGCGACACTTATTGGTAATCCATTTTCTTGACACTATGTCCATTACATTAAACAAAATGTTTGATTTTCACAGACAATTATTTTTAAAAATACAACTTGTATTGATATCCAAATATATTGATCATCCTGCTTCGTTGGAACTGTTGTCAGTGCTCGAGCTAATTCCATGACTTGGGTTATTGGGCCAATTTTTTTATTGATTGCTTCGATTGTTTTCCTCTTCTTCAAGTTCCATCTACAAAAATAAAAATAAAGTGTAATCAATGTATCTACATTGGTGAGAATAATGAAAATTGAAATAAGTAATATACATGAATGTAAATTGAAAAGTGGTGTACCATAGAAAGAATTAAGTCCTAAATGATAAACATTCTTTCAAAACCAAATTGCATGTCTTCTGTCAACAATTGTTCTATTGGCACCTTTCCATACTTTGTTTCCTGCAAGTTTTATACCCCCTAATAAATCAGTGTTAATATAAAGTATTATTTTTGTTCCATTAATTATAAAATGTCAAAAGTAAAACAACATAGATACTTACAAATTCTACAATTAATTTTTGATATAGTAACATATACTCAAAACCCATACTTAACCTAATGTCAATCAATTCTTTCGATGACTCTTCTTTGTAAGATAGCACCTGTTTGAAGACATTCAATGATGGTTGTTGTAAAACAACTTAAAATATACAAAAATGAAATCTTAAGTTGTTATAACGAAATAAAAATTACTCACAATCTTTTCTATCAACCATTTTTTTCCTTGTCATCCTGTTTTATGTGATAAATGGGCTCCATTTTGTTTTCTTTTCTACAAGAAAATACTTGAAAATTAATATTTAATGTTAAATTATTTATTTATATGTACCTAATAGAAAAATTCAATGATTTCATACATTTGAAGCACATTGTTGTTGAGATGGCTCCTCTTACAATGAAATTATGTTCATTCCTTTGACCATCTCCTTGTACACTTTTATGGACGTTCCTACTCGCATATTTTGGATATCAGCTCGTTGATCCTTTGTGATTTTCATAATCTTCCTAAAAAAAGTAACATGACAATAAACTATTTGTATATTGATATATGAAAACTAAATATAACAATATTGATATCAATAAGTGAATGCTTTGTAGTAATATATACATATTCTAGAAAAACATTGTTAGGAATAATACTTTTTGAATGATTTTTTTTTGTTGTTGTATATTTTTTATATTGTAAGTCTGACGGGTATCATTGACCATTGCTCTAGAAGCGCTTCATTTAGTTTAGATATAACTTGGTTCTTCGAATCATTGGATTTATTTCTATATTTTAAGTGGAAAATACATCTATACATTCGTTCCACTATACCCCTCATAGTTTTGTAAAAATTTCCCCCCTTTCATTAACCTCCAATACCACTCTGAATGTGCTAAGGACCAATTCATCATCATTTACATCTTCTAAAATTTTTATTTTCTCAGGACAACATTTGGTTCCTTCGTTGTTGGTCCTTGTAGAACATTAAACATATGTGAATTAATAGATTGTTTGAAACATGTTATCTAATATTCTTAAGTATATTAGTAAAGAAAATTCAAAAAAGAACTCACATTGAATAATATTTTTTCATTCACCTAATTCATCCTTTTGCAATTTTTTCATTAAGATTTTATGTCCTTCTGCACTTAGATCACAAATAATATTATCAATATTTCTCATTTTGTGTCTCTACATGACACACACTAACCAATACATATTAGCTAAACTTACATATAGTTCAAAGATAATAATTTTGTATATAATTTGCAAACAAATTGTCTTTTTGGGTTTTTAGATGTGCTATTATTGTGCCCATCAAGTTTTTTGTTACTTGAACTATTCTCACACATTTTTTAATCAATATACAACATGTACCATTCAATACATAATCCATTAAATATATTTTATAAATAAATCACATAATTTGCAGGTAAAAAAAATTTGGTTTCCTGTGTGCTTTAACAATGTGAAAGCACAAGTGTGTTCAATAAAAGAAACACACTAACATGAATTAAAGAGAAAAAATAACACTTTAAATTACAATGGTGCGATATGTATCGATAACAACATCACGCCTATAGTAAAAAATGAAAAAAAAAAATACCATGAACGGAAAAATAATCGAAAAACATTACACACCCATGAAGGATTTTTTTTTTTAAATTATGTTATCACATTTCCAATGCACTTTATCAGTAAGTGCACTGGTGCGTTATAGTCAAATCGACACACCGATAACCATAAATCATATTTAAAAAAAGTGTGACAGAGCCGACATAGTTTCGATCCGATGCAATAAGTGGTCCCCAAGCATCACATGAAAAACACCTTATATATTGAAAATATCTTTCATATAGAAAAAAAAATCCATTAAATCTAAAATGCCTAGAATGAAAAACCCTAATTGTGAAGTGATAGAGGGAGTTAAACTCTAAGGTAAAATTTTCCAGTCACATAAGCAATAAGAAGCAAGGGTTTAAGGTAAGTATGAAATTTGTTTATTTATTTTTTCTGAATTTTAATTAAATTTAAATAAGGATACAAATTGTAAAAAAAAATATTGATAAAATCAACAATAAAATTAAATTTTTTTACTATGCATGGTTTTGAGTTAGTCACAAAACTCTTTTAATTCCGATCTTATGAATAATTTTGTTTCTCCAAAAGGGTTTTGAGTGAATTACCATACCTTTCAATTTCTTCTCTTCTAAACAATTTTGTTGTTCACAAGTATTATGCCGCTCCAGAATGTTCCCTGGTATGTCTCTCTTGCAAATATATCCCCTATAATTTTTGTCAAAATAGTGAAAAAAACAATAACTTCTTACTATTTAAAGGACTTTATGAAATTATATTTTCAAAAAAACAATTGTAACGACCCCATCGTTATGACTAAGCGAAGTGGAAGTGCAATTTTTTTTTTTTTTGTATTTAGGCAAGAAGGTGACGACGACAACAATTTAACCACACCACTGACGATGAAAAAAAGAACACAAACCAAGAAATAGGAATTTATTACACCACGCACCGGCACAAGGGAAACTGGGTGAAACATGCGTAGAAAAACCAGGAGGAACAACTACTCGCTCGACGCAAACAAGACACGCCTACAAGCTAAGAGACAACATCCCCCTCCTGAAATGATGGCCTTGATGAACAAGACTAGAACCTCAAGGAACACGAACCAAACGCGTGAAGGCATTCCACTCATGCACCAAATCAACTTACATCGCTCTTCAACACTCACAGAAGACGCACCGACATCGACCAAGTTCTCATTTTACACTCTCCAATAGGGCACGCCATGATACCTTCATCGGGAGTCATGTCATCCCCAGGTGATAGATGCATCAATAACCTTGTCACCACACATCCTATTTGGACTGAGGACTCTAGATAAATCTGATGCTCTAGGATGAAATGACTGACAAGGAGACCACACCCATACCCCACTCAATAGGGCGACAGAGGTAAGAAGACGTCCTTATAAAAGAAAAAGCGCAACTATTATGACTTCACCAATAACCCAACAACTAACAGTTAAGAAAGAAGTCTAAGTGAGAATGAGTGAACTATTACCATGCTACTGTGGTCATAATAGTTTATCAAGGTGAACTAAGTTAGGCACTTAAAAAGGTCAAATATCCTAATCAAACAAATTTACCCTGCCCATTAAAGTAAGTGAATTGTTGATCTATGTTACTGATAAAATACTCGATTTTGTTGTCTAAAATAACAAGTCTAAAGGAAATCAGTATACACAATCTAAATTAACAATTTAAGAAATATATATACAATGATACCAATTTCAATATAACATTATTATTCAACACTATTAACAATATTAGTTTACAACACGCTATCTAATAGTATTAGCAACATTAATGTAAAACATGCTAACTATTACACTTGTTGTCCAATAATAAGTCTAACAATAAAGATAGATAATAAAAAATTTAAGTCTAAGGGTGTAAAAGATGATATTGTTGTCTAAAAACAGATAGCACTACCTGTGTTATGGAAATCCATAAAGAGATCTCTGTACCCTGCATTAAATACATAAAAATTAGTGGTCCGAGCATATCCATTAAATACATACAGAATGGTTGGTCAACTAAATCGTTGTCATACACTACGCTAGGTTTACAATTTGAAGTCAGCTAAGTTTAACATCAAGTTCACTATTATTCAACCATAAAATTTACGAGTTTACCATCCAAATTTTGCTGAGTTAACATCTGAATTTTTTAGTTTATCCATCCGAATTTTGCCGAGTTAACATCCAAAATTCTGAGTTTATCCATCCGAATAAGAATTTTACAAGCGTTTTCCCCTTGTTGAGTGGTAAATATATTGATTAAGTGTTACCATGCATCCGGTTCAAAACACACAACCTTTAACAGAATTTATGAGGTGAATAGTCCAACCATAAAACGTTTAATAACTAGTTCTTCAAAAACCAACATAATTTAATAAGTCCTGTAAAACCAATGTAAACATTCCAACCTTACTGTTGTTTAAGAAAGTTCTATAAATAAAATAATGAGCAGTACTTCCACAGTTAAAACTTCACTAACGCAGAAAGAATTCATCCTAGATATAATTCATGCTTAAATAAAAAAATTCTGAATTTTGCCTGAGTTAGCATCTAGTTCATTGTGGTTTATGAATTAAAAATTGTTGAGTGTTAAGAGGAGAATGGCTCTGGGTTATATCAAGAAAATCACAACAAACACAGAAAAACCACATTCAAGAAGTCATAAAACGCGGTGTGAGAGTGTAATAGCTAACGGTAACTCGCCAAGTAAATTCATGAGCGAATTTCATTAAAGTTGCAGAGAGGAGTCGCTGTCCCAAAGGGAATCAAATCACAGTTCCATAACTAGAAAATATAGGCGTGAATGAGGATTCAATCACAGTAAAAACAAAGGTCAAATCTGTGGTCATTCAACGATTAAACTCGTTTCCATTTAACTTTAAATCTTCACCGTCAATCAGGGAATGAACTCGTTGCCATTCAACTGTAAAATCTCACTGCCAATAAGTGAATAAACACGTTGTCTATGGAAGGATTGAATCGTTGTCCATTCACACCAGATATGGCTGTGTTTATAAAAATAAATGCAGGCATAAAAACATGCAAATATTTATATCTAATCTCTGCCTTATCATGGAACAAAATCGCAGACTATCACCCAAATATCACGGGCATATAATTACCTAGGCTCTAATTAAATAATTCTTCGATAAATAATAATGTAATTCGTTGGTAAAAACACAAGTATCAAAATGAATATCAATGTCATTAAATATTGATTTAGCAGCCACACAATAAGTATAAAATCACTGTAAAGGAAATGAGATTCTTCATATCTCGGCTCGAAACTATAAAAAACGTTGGGGAATTATCATAAGACACGAGGAATTAAGTAACAATGCAGACACATCATTAAAATGCAGACCCTTTCAGATTTTAATCAATCCAAAACGTAGAGTGGATCATCAAGTATATGCAGAGGTAAACATTCAAGGAATGTAGAGTTAAACTTTCAAGGAAATGCAAAGGTAATCAACTAAGCACATAGACTAAAGAATAGAAATTGATTAACCTAACGCAAAGATACATGGTTTAAAGGAGAGAAATCCATCAGAATGAAGTGCAAAACCATAAATCAACCAAGATCAATCAGAAGGGGTAGATGGCTGACAGGAACATCATTCGCTCATCATCCATGCACAGGAAAGTAGGGCATTAAGATCCATAGGTCTATTATCGCCGAAGTGACGACTGTAGATCAGGCTCCTAGTCGACTGCTCAGGCATGAACTGATGGGCTAGGGACGAAGGAAAAAATAAACTACAATCATCATAATCAGTCAACCAAAGGATGATCAAGACATGCAGGGATCGCAGGCCATGGGAAAACAATCAACATCAAGCTAAAGGATATGGGGGAAATTTCAGTCATCCACTAGAATTCTACTACAATCATTTTCTTTACCCAATTAAACATACATAAATAAAAGCATAATTCATACTAACAGTCTACCATGCATAATTGAGGAAGCGTACCATTGCCCAATCACCTGCGCTGAGTTGATGTCTCGTGTGCTCCATGAAACTCTCGCTTGATTACTGATGAGACTTCACTATTACCTCCTAGCCAATGTTAGGGGTACTCTTCTTCCCCCTTAGCCCCCCCAGTCCCAAAGGGGCCACACACACTATCCAGACAATCAGATAGCTCCCAGCTTGCCTCGCAAGGCCGAGCTACTACTCCTCACCGAGCTAGGTATCCCAAATCCTACAAGATAAGTTAGTCAAGTAGAGATTTATGCAGCGTAACGTTATGCAAACAGAAGAGATCCATCATCATTTTCCTCCCTCCATTATATAGAGTTTCAAAGTAAAAAACTTTCCCAAAACCCCTTTTAATTTACAGTTCATTAATTTAATTCATAATAATCCTCCTCGTACATGTGTCACCCATCCCCTTAATTCCTCCAAAAATTTAATTCTTTAATTAATTAATTTCCCTTATTTCCCTCACCCACCTAGAGTCACTCCTAGAATCGCTCCTAGGTGTCCCCAAAATCGCTTATAGGTTTTAATGACTTTCACCATTATTAATTTGCTAGTTTAGTTTAAATTAGAAAGTTCTTAAATGGTACATTCCTTACTAAGTTGGACTAACTTCTTTTTCCTAGTGTTTCCCCTTTCTTTTAAGCTTTCCTCTTTTTCCAAGTTTCCTAATTATTTTAGATTTCCCCTTTTTCCCTTTTTATTTAAACTCAAAAAGGCATGTGCAGAAACTTACTCTTTTTCCCAATTTTTTTTAATGAATTAAATCTTTAATTAGCATAATAAAGTAAAACAATCATTCCCCTTTTTAAGTTTTATCCCAAAAGATTTTTATAAAACACTTTAATTGCTCACCCCCTTCTTGTCACAAGGTTAATTAAGATTATATTTATTATTTGTTCTATTTTTTATTTTATTTTTATTATTATGTTTTTTTATTTTATTTTATAAAAAGGTAAAATTTTACCACCAGCAAAAATTAGACCTAGACCTTATCTTCCTAGGCTGGGCGACACAATATTTTTTAAGGGAAAGGTTTCAAATCCTCATTAACACTTTATTGTCCTAAATCCATATAGGTTTATCCAATTATTAATTAACCATGCAATGTGCCCTTCAGGACGCACTAGGTGCTCCAAGGGTGCCACTCTCCTCTTTTTATTTTTCTCGTGTGATGTGCCTTTCAGGACGCACCAAGTGCTCTAAGGGTGCCACTCACCTCTTTCCATTTTTCTTTCATGATGTGCCATTCAGGACGCACTACGTGCTCCAAGGTTGCCACTCGCCTCTTGACTGACTTGGTAGACATAAAAAACCCTTGCAGTTAATACTCTGCTAGGTGATCTTGTGGGAGACTAAGGGCATCTAAGGAATAAGGCCGCTGCCTTATTGCGCACCCCTTAGAATCATCATGAGAAACTATCGTAGTCTTCCCTCGTGACATCGTGGGTCTTCTCGAACTAGGTAATCATTAGCCTACAGTTCAAGCCACGACATGAGTGCTAGTAGGTTGTGGCAGGGCTGATGTCCATACCCCTCCCTCAACATCTCTGGTAGTCCTGCATGACCCCTCTATGCCACATGTGAGTCAGGTCGGCAAGCTATCATTATCCTGCATCATCAAAAAATTGTGTCAGAAATATATCCATAATCATATCATCTAATCAGATGCACTAATATCACATATAAAACAATCAAACCCCAATAGTTCACTCCCCGACTCAATCCAGAGTCCAAGGATTTGCATCAATGCCTATGCATCCTCGAGGTCCAAAATCTTTCACACTTAGTAAAATCGAGTCAATAGCACCTATCTATGCCAATGTAGCCAAATAAAATGTCATCAATTTATAACACCTCATAATCATAAATCAAATACCAAAAAGTATATTAATTTGGATTATTTGTGAGCAAGTGTCCTCAAAGAGTAAGTTCACTCAGTGCGCAAGAGTGGGATGTTACATACACCCCCTCTTGGTCTAAACTTCGTCCCAAATTTTCACAGTAAGTGCCAAAATAATGTGTATCATAGTATCATAAGTCTATCTATCAAACAAAAATGAAAATTGTTGGCGCATATCATATGCGTCCTCCCAGGTCATCGAGGGAGGACTATAGTTGTCCCACTAGACCTTGACCTGATCTACTATTCAATGATGTATCTATCAAATGCAATGATCCAAGATGTGGATCGGTTAAACCATGAGCTCCCCCTCATCTGATACCTGCAAGAAACTCATGTCAATAACATGTGTAGGATCACTAATATAATGTCTCAAAACAAATACGTTAAAAACATCATCCATAGGCCTCAAGGAATCAGGCAAGGCTAGTTGATAGGCCACAGGCCCCTTTCTCTCCATAATCTCGAAAGGTTCCATGAACCTAGGAGAGATTTTAGCTCCCCTTCCAAAATTGATCGATCTCTTGTGTGGTTTAACCTACAAGAAGACTCGATCGTCAACATCGTAACTATGGTTGACACGGTGCGCATCGACATAACTCTTCTGTCAATCCTTTGCTTCTTTAATCCTTTGTCTTATTGTTTTCATTTTCTCTTCCATTTCTTGGATTGCTTCTAGTACCTCTAGTACCCTATTCTCAAACCGATCCCAACTCAAAGGCATCCGACATGGTTGTTCATAAAGAAACTCGAAAGATGTCATTTTAATGGTTCTCTGGTAACTGTTGTTATAAGCGAATTCCACCAGCGGTAAGAATTATTCCCAACGCTTTTATCGGTCCATCACTTACATGCACAACATGTCCTTGAAGGTCTAGTTCATTCAGTTCGGTCTTCCCATCATTCTCTGGGTGATACATAGTACTGAAGTTAAGTTGGGTTCCCAAGGCATCTTGTAAACTCATTCAAAATCATCCAGTAAACATCGATCCTCAATCGGATATAATCCTCTTAGGCACGCCATGCAGCCTCACAATCTCACTAATAAAAAACTCTAGCTATGTCAGGTGCCTGGTAACTCATACGCACAGGAATAAAGTGATCACTCTTTGTCAGAGTGTCTGCTACTACAAAAATTGAGTCGTGTCTCCTTTCTGTCAGTGGCAATCCAACAATAAAATCTATCGAAATAACCTCCCATTTCGATTCCGAAATAGCATGTGGTTGTAGTAATCCTGCTGGGTCTCCATGTTCAGCCTTTACCTACTGACATTCTAAACATCTGGCCACATAGTTGACAATGTCTGCCTTCATTCCCTTCCAGAAGAATAAGGGTTTAAGGTCTACCCTCATCTTCGTGACTCCTGGGTGAGCCATGTACACTACTCTATGAGCCTCTCTTAGGATCAAGCCCCTCAAATGATCGTTTGGTGGTATGTAAATCATATTTTTAAACCTCAATAATCCATCTTTGTCAAACGTAAATCATTCAAATCTTGGTACAATCATTTTGTTTTGTCCAATAAAACCATCGACCTCTTTGTACCAATCATCGTCATGTTGTAAAGTTAGAATCATTTCACGTAGATTCATCTGAAGAGGAAACACCAAAAAGATGATTCGTCTTCAACTCAATGCATATACCACTTGGTTCACTATTCCTTTTATGTAAGTAATCTCTAAGTCATACTCACTAAGCAATTCCGACCAGCGTCATTGTCGCACGTTCAGGTCTCCTTGCGTAAAGATGTGTTGTAGTCCACAATGGTCTATATTTAGTTAAAATTTTTGTCCAACAAGGTAGTGTCTCCAAACCTTCAAGGAATATAAAATGGCTAACAACTTTAAATCATGTGTCGCATAGTTCTCCTCATGCCTTGTTAGTTTCCTCGAGATGTAAATGATCACTCGATTGTCTTGCATCAAGACTCCACCTAAGACTTCCTTGGATGGATCAGTGCATACCAAGAATTTCGCGTCCATGTCAAGGAATTTTAGTATCGGTGTTGTTGTCAACAACTCATTGAGCCTCTGAAATGCTTATGCACATTTCTCGGTCCATACAAACTTCTTGTTCTTCTTCTGCAATTCCGTGATTGGAGTTTCTATCTTCAAGAATCCCTCGAAGAACCATTGATAGTATCTTGCTAAACCCATGAAGCTAGGTACTTATGGGACGTTCATCGACGCAGGCCATTCCATAATAGCCTCGACCTTGACTGGATCCACAATGATACCTTCACTGGAGATGACATGCCCTAAGTAGTGAATCTTTGATTGATAAAATGAGCATTTGGACAACTTTCCATACAATTTTTGCTCTCGTAGACACTATAATACCAAGCACAAGTGCTCATCATACTCCTCCATCCTCCGAGAATAAATCAAAATATCGTCAATGAATACTTGTATGAACTTGTCGAAGTACTCACGAAACACCCCATTCATCAAAATCATAAATACCCCTGGGGCGTTTGTAAGTCCAAATGGTAAAACAATAAACTCATAATGTCCAAACCTCATCTTAAAGGAGGTCTTAGGGACATCATCCTCCTTGATCCGTAACTGGTGATACCTTGATCGCAAATTGATCTTTGAGAACACTATCACACCCTTCATCTGATCAAATAGATCATCTATCCTCGGCAATAGATACTAATATCATTGCCTTGTTAAATTGACAATAGTCAATGCAGAGCCTCCATGACCCATCCTTCTTTCGTATGAAAATAATAGGCGTACCCCATGGTGACACACTTGGACATATCAGTCCCAAGTCCAACAATGCCTTCAGTTCCATTCTCAACTCCTATAACTCTGGGTTCGACATCTAATAAGGCGTTCTAGCTATTGGTTAAGTCCCCAGTTTTAGGTCTATAGTAAACTCCAATTCACTCTCCGAAGGAATCCCAGGTAACTCCTCCAGAAAGACGTCTACAAAATCTCTCACCACCGGAAGGTGTTCTAGACCTTGGTGTTCTAGACCTTCCACTACTCCCTTCTCGTTTAGTGCAAGGATCCCATAAAGCTTTCACCCCTTACACATGCTCTTGCATAGCTGCAAGGAAGAGATGAACCTCAGGGAAATTCATTGGTTCAAACCTACAATCACACGTATTTGTCCTTCATCATAGACCAACCTCAACCATTTCATCTTATAGTTGAGTATTGCCTCATGCGATCCCAACCAGTCCATACTGATCACGACATCATAAGATCCTAATATCGTGACGTACAGGTTGGACTTGGTGAAAAACTCTCCTAGTTTAAGGGTACATCATGTAACCTTCCTTCCAACCTTTTGTTTGGATCCCAAAGCCATCTCTACAAAGATAAACTCATCATGTTCAACTGCCTTTACCTTAATTCTTTTTAGCACCGCCCCAAAAAATGAAACTCTCGGTAGCACCATGATCTATCAAAATGATAAGGGTTTGGTCACCAACGATACCTGACGTCTCGAGAAAAATAGATTGATGTTCTACCTGGCGGTTATTCACCGCTGCAAGAATCCAATGGCCCTTTCCCAAAACTCCCACGGTAGTGGGTCTGGCTGATCTAGACGTGCTGGCCCCTTCCTCTGGGTAGAAATGCGGGTAATCTGGATTCCCACAATCCAACACACTTTCTTCGGTCCAGTAGTCCTGGTACCAAAAGTAGAAGATGAATTCTAACGATAAATCCAAACTCGAACTCCTTGACTGTAATTGTCTGGGAAATTTTATGTGGAGGATACCAAAACAACTCAAAAAAGGGCCTCACACTCAGGCATTGTGTGACTACCTTGTCGTAAGGTGTCGAACTCGTTGAACTGACGCTCAATGAATTCCTCAAAAATATACCTCTCCTAGAATCGTTCCTCAAACAGTTCCCATGACACGTCATCGATGACCATGTTCAAATGTGGTAGGAGCGTCTTGCACCATAGAAAGGCACTCCCCTTCAGTTAAAACACCACCATGTGAACCTTCATACTGGAGGTCATAATCACGAGGCATGAAGAACAACGTCTTTCTCTACAACCGTGCCTTGACGACACAACCATCCGCAACACTCGTGGGCTCGAGAGATCAACTGTCTCGAGTTCTCGGTGGATGCTAACGACACTATCTAGGGCATGTTGTGGACCCTCAGGGGTACAGGTGCCCCAGAATCATCTCAAAACGGATGGTGAATCAAGTCCCTTGATATTAGCTGGGAGGGCCTTGTCAAACCATCATCATCCCTTAGTACAAGTGAATCTATCCCAAGGACTTGTTATTCCCCTTGGGGTTCAACTCTGAGGGTGTGGGAACTTCTAGAGGCATCACATGTCCTTCCATGACACCTAAGGCATCCTCTAAATGTGATCACCACATGGAGACGTTAAGGTTTTTAAATTAACACAAGGGTTAATACTCATGCGTTTACTGCAGTGGAAAGCCTGGCGATCCATAGTCATAGGGTTGAACCCCCTCTGATACCATATGTAATGACCCCATCGTTATGACTAAACGAATTAAAAGTGT
>ML808508.1:190693-205135 GCA_009831015.1 Picea engelmannii | reverse complement strand
AACAGTTTAATCACACCACTGACGACGAACGCACGCATGCATACCAGGAAACAGGAAACTATGAAACCACGCACTGACACAAGGGAAACTGGGAGAAACATGCATAGAACAACCAGGAGGAACGACTACCCACCCAATGGAAACAAGACATGCCTACAAACTAAGGGACGACATCCCCCTCCTGACACGACAACCTTGACGAACAAGACTAGAACCTCAAGACGCGTGAACCAAACATTTGAAGGCGTTCCACTCATGCGTCAAAGAAAATTACATCGCTCATCAACCCCCACACAAGATGCACCGACTTCGGCCAAGTTCTTATTTTATCCTCTCCAATAGGGTGCGCCATGATACCCTCCTCAGGATTCATGTCATCCCCAGGTGACAGATGCATCAATCAAATTGGCACCACACATCCTATCTGGACTGAGGACTCTAGATAAATCTGACACACTAGGATGAAACAACTAACAAGGAGACCACACCCATACCCCACTCAATAGGGCGACATAGGCAAGAAGACTTCCTTCTAAAAGGAAAAGCGCAACTATTACGACTTTGCCAATAACCAACAACTAACTGTTAAGAAATAAGTCTAAGTGCTAAGGAGTGAACTGTTAGCATGATACTGTGGTCATAATAGTTTATCAAGGTTAACTAAGTTAGGCACTTAACAAGGTCAAATACCCTGATCAAACAAATTTACCCCGCCCATTAAAGTAAGTGAACTGTTGATCTATGTTGCTGATAAAATATTTGATTTTGTTGTCTAAAATAACAAGTCTAAAGTAAATCAGTATACACAATCTAAATTAACAATTTAGCAAATATATATACAATGATACGAATTTCAATATAACGTTATTATTCAACACTATTGACAATATTAGTTTACAACACGCTATTTAACAGTATTAGCAACATTAATGTAAAACATGTTGACTACTACACTTGTTGTCCAATAATAAGTCTAACAATAAAGATAGATAATAAGAATTTAAGGCTAAGGGTATAAAAGATGATATTCTTGTCTAAAAATAGATATCGCTACTTGTGTTATGGAAATACATAAAGAGATCTTTGTACCCTGCATTAAATACATAAAGATTAGCAGTCCAAGCATATCCATTAAATACATATGGAATGGTTGGTCAACTAAATTGCTATCATACAATATGCCAGGTTTACCATTCAAATTTAGCTGAGTTTAACATCAAGTTCATTGTGATTCAACCATAAAATTTCTGAGTTTACCGTCCGAATTTTGCTGAGTTAACATCCAAATTTTTGAGTTTATACATCTGAATTTTTTTGAGTTAACATCTGAAATTCTGAGTTTATCCATCCCAATAAGAATTTTAGAAGCGTTTTCCCCTTCATGACTCGTAAATATATTGATTAAGTGTTACCATGCACCCAATTCAGAACAAACAACCTTTAACGAAATTTATGAGGTGAATAGTCCGACCGTAAAATGTTGAATAACTAATTCTTCAAAAACCAATATAATATAATAAGTCCTCTAAAACCAATGTAAACATTCCAACCTTACTGTTGTTTAAGAAAGCGCTATAAATAAAATAATGAGAAATACTTCCACAGTGAAAACTTCACTAACGCAGTAAGAATTCATCCTAGATATAATTCATGCTTAAACAAAAAATTTATGTGTTTTTCCTGAGTTAACATCCAGTTCGTCGCGCTTTATCAATTAAAAATTGTTGACTATTAAGAGGAGAATGGCTCTGGGTTATATCAAGAAAATCGCAACAACGAAAGGAAAACCATAGTCAAGAAGTCATAAAACGTGTTCTGAGAGTGTAATAGATAATGGTAACTCGCTAGGTAAATTCACCAGCAAATTTCATTAAAGTTGCAGAGAGGAGTCACTGTTCCAAAGGGAATCAAATCGGAGTTCGCCAACCAAAAACTCTAGGCATGAATGAGGATTCAATCGCAGTAAAAACAAAGGTCAAATTTGTGGTCATTCAATGATTAAACTCATTGCCATTTAACTGTAAAAATTCACCATCAATTAGGGAATGAACCCGTTGCCATTCAACTATAAAATCTCACTGTCAATCAGTGAATAAACACGATATCTATGGAAGGATTGAATCATTGTCCATTCACACCAGATATTTCTTTGTTTATAAAAAGAAATGAAAGCATTAAAACGTGCAGAGCTTTCTAACTACTCTCTACCTTATCATCGAAGAAAATCGTAGACTATCACCCAAAAATAGCAGGCATATAATTACCCACACTCTGATTAAATAATTCATCGGTAAATCACAATGTAATTCATTTGTAAAAATGCAGGTATCACAATGAATATTGCTGTCATTAAATATTGATTTAGCAGCCACACAATAAGTATAAAATCAGTGTAAAAGAAACGAGATTCTTCAAATCTCGTCTGGAAACTATCAAAAACATTGGGGAATTATCATAAAAGATAGGAAATTAATTAACAATGCAAACACATCATTAAAACGAACACCCTTTAGGATTTTAATCAATCCAAAACGCAGAGTGGATCATCAAGTATATGGAGAGGTAAACATTCAAGGAATGTAGAGTTAAAATTTCAAGGAAATGCAGAGGTAATCAACTAAGAGCGGAGACTAAAGATAAAAAATGAATCAACCTAACGTAGAGATACAAGGTTTAAAGCATAGAAATCTATCACAAGGAAGCGCAACACCATCAATAAACCAAGATCAATCAGAAGGGGTAGACGGTTGACAGGAACATCCTTCGCTCATCATCCACGCATAGGAAACTAGAGTGTTGATATCCATAGGTATATTAATGCCGAAGCAACGACCATAGATCACGCTCCTGGCCGATTGCTCAGGCATGGACTGATGGGCTAGGGATTAAGGAAAAAATAAACCGCAATCATCACAATCAATCAACCACAAGACTGTTAATACATGCAGGGATCAAAGGCCATGGGAAAACAATCAACATCAAGCTAAATGATATGGGGGAAATTTTAGTCATCCACTAGAATGCTACTATAATCATTTTCTTTACACAATTAAAGATACAAAGCTAAAAGAATAATTCATACTAACAATCTACCATACAAAATTGAGGAAGTGTATCATTACCCAATTGCCTGCTCTGAGTTGATGTCCTGCGTGCTCCGTGCAACTCCCGCTTGTCGATCGATGATACTTCACTGATACCTCTCAGACAACGCTAGGGGTACTCTTCTTCCTCCTTATCCCCCCGAGCCACAAAGGGGCCACACACACTATCCATAGAATCATCTAGCTCCCATCTTGCCTCGCAAGTTCGAGCTACTACTCCTCACCGTGCTGGGTATCCCAACTCCCACAAGCTAAGTCAGTCAATTAGATATTTCTGTAGCGTAACATTATGAAAACAAAAGAGATCCATCATCATTTTCCTCCCTCCATTATATAGAGTTTCGAAGTCAAAAACTTTCCCAAAATCCCTTTTAATTTATAGTTCATTAGTTTAATTCATAATAATCCTCCTCGTACATGTGTCACCCATCCCCTTCATTCCTCGAAAAACTAAATTCTTTAATTAATTAATTACCCTTATTTTCCTCACCCACCCAGAGTCACTCCTAGAATCTCTCCTAGGTGTCCCCAAAATCCCTTACATGTTTTAATGACTTCCCCCATTATTAATTTGCTAGTTCATTTTAAATTAGAAATTTCTTAAATGGTAGATACCTTACTAAGTTGAACTAACTTCTTTTTCCTAGTGTTTCCCCTTTCTTTTAAGGTTTCCGCTTTTTCCTAGTTTCCTAATTATTTTAGATTTCCCCCTTTTCCCTTTTTAATTAAACTCAAAGAGGCATGTGCAGAAAATTACCGTTTTCCCCGTTTTTCTTAATGAATTAAATTTTTAATTAGCATAATAAAGTAAGACAATCATTCCCCTTTTTAAGTTTTATCCCAAAAGATTTTTATAAAACACTTTAATTGCTCACCCACTTCTTGTCACAAGGTTAATGAAGATTATCTTTATTATTTGTTTTATTTGTTTTATTTTATTTTTATATATGTTTATTTTTTAATTAATATTTTTTTTATGAAAAGGTAAAATTTTACCACCAACAAAAATTAGACGTAGACCTTATTTTCCTAGGCTGGGCAAGACATTTTGTTTTTTAAGGTAAATGATTCAAATCCTCCTTAACACTTTGTTGTCCTAAATCCATATAGGTTTATCCAATTATTAATTAACTACGCGACGTGCCCTTCAGGACGCACTAGGTGCTCCAAGGGTGCCACTCGTCTCTTTCTATTTTTCTTGTGCGACGTGCCCTTCAGGATGCACCACGTGATCCAAGGGTGTCACTCACCTCTTTCCATTTTACTTGCGCGACATTCCCTTCATGACACACTACATGCTCCAAGGGTGCCACTCACCTCTTCACTGACTTGGTAGACATGAAAAACCCCTATAGTCAATACTCTGCCAGGTGATCTTGTGGGAAACTAAGGACCTCTAAGCAATAAGGCCCCTACCTTATTGCATGCCCCTTAGAATCATCGTGAGTGACTTTCACACTCTTCTCTCGTGGAATCCTGGGTTTTCTCGAACTAGGTAATCGTTAACCTATAGTTCGAGCCACGACGATAGTGCTAGTAGGTTGTTACATGGCTGTTGTGCACACCTCTCCCTCAACATCTCTGGTAGTCCTGTGTGTTGGATTACTAAGAAGGCGGTTGAATCAGTAATAGAGCAATTTAATCCTTTTTAACCATATAATCCAAATGTTATATCAATGAATCATTATCATCCAATAACTGCAGAGTAAATAAGCAATGAACAAATGAACAAACATACACATACACAGTACACTAGTGTTTTACGTGGAAACCCAAATAGGGAGAAAACCACATCATGATTTTTCTTATATGTCTTGAAGAATTACATTCATTGGAAGCACCAAATTCCTTTATTTTCCATCTGCAATTGGAAGGAGGCTCCAACCCCCTAGTTTCTCAGGTTAGAGCCTGAGGGAAGCTCCAACTCCTCAATTCTCTGGCTACAACTAGAAGGAGGCTACAACCCCCAATGTTCTCAAGATAAAACTGCCTGTCCTTGCCCCATCCTGCCACCCTGAAGTAGAAGTATAATGATGGAACCACTGTCAACCATGCATCAACTGATACCTCAACCTGTAATCAACCTGTACCATAAACAAGTTCATCAACCATGCACGAAACTGTACCAAATAACCTGTAATCAACCTGTACCATAAACAAGTGCACCCAACCATGTACCAAGTATGTATCAGTCATGTGTCAACTACTCATAAACTATGACTCATCAATATGTACCAACATCATCAACTATGCACCTCATGTATGTGCCAACTCATCAACTACTTGTCTCAACCAAGTACTCAACATGTACCTCAACCAAAATACCTCATCAATGTCATCATCCAAATCTGATTTGTAGCTCTGTAATAGACCTGGTGTATATGATCACATTCCTACAAACCTTCCTTAACTTCAACAACAAGAGACTAGCATTTTCATCAAACTTTTCTTTAGTCTCACATGCCTAGTTTTGGATTAGTCAACAACCCTAAATTTAAGTAATGATAACTTTGTACCTGTAATGTATAAATATATAAAACTGATACACAATTTTCTTCAGCGTGTTTAATTCAATTCCTCCAGGTTTCACTACTTGTAACCTCTCATAAAAGGCGTTATATCAAAAATGGCATACCTTGTTGAATTTTGGCTTATTCTAGATATTGACCTTGTAGAGCATGCCCCGCACATAATATTTGTTGAATTTATATGAACCTATGACACAACATACTATACACTATACCCTAACCAACACATTTGGTTTCACTGAATTTGGATTTGTTATGAAGAAGTTATGATGTTTTTACCTGAAACACCTGTTGTTGACTAGTTTCATGACTAACAACAAACCCTATTTTCCACGTAGTGTAACTCCGAAAATATAATGACCCACAAGATGTACTTTTTTCCACAGATACTTGGATATGTTTTCTCAATTTAATATCAATTTCACAGTCTGAATCATTATAAAAAACAAGTTATAGTGAAAATGGTGAGATGACCTCTAAATAACATACCTTAGAAAGCACCATCAAAAGAATTTATCCTTCCTTGCATTTTGGCCTTATTTTCTTCTCCTTCCCTTAGAATTTCAACTTAGATATCCCTGGTTACCTTAGAAACCTATATATATTCAATATCCTCAAGTGTGATTAAAATGAGAGAGCCTTTCCTCTTATTTATACTCTCCAAGTAGCTTCCTTAAAAACATCTTCTAGGTCACTTGGCCCCACTTTCCTTATTTTAGGGTTAACCCACTTCTAATTTATTTTTGAAATAATTTATTTTGTATTCACATTGAATTATAATACACTCATTACTTCACTTTATTATTTACCTTTTAAAATCTCTTAAACCACTTTGACTACTTTGACCTTATGGGGCTTCTAGATGACATATGAGGGTCCTCCAACTTTGTAAGGCCATAACTCTCAAACCATGAGGAGTTATGTGACATTCCACATACCACTAGAAATGGAATAACATGTACTATCCAAATAGAATAGTAGTATCTAAAAATATATCATAACTCATACTATTATCCATCAAACAAACTTGGGTACATTACCCAAACCTGGGGTCTCCAACTTCTCATGGTCATAACTCTCTAATCGTGGGGAGTTATGTGGCGTTCCACATAAAAATGGAAATGGAATGACAAGAACTATCCATCTAGGATAGTTTGCCTGACAAATTCATTGTCCTTCATCTCATTATTCCACAATTAATCATGGGTTCTCTTACTCCGCAAAGCATCTTCCCGTGAGGGATTTCACCATAAGGGGGCCACTTTGGATTTCATCGATATTTACTTCTTATCAACCATGAAAAGACAATAATGAGTCATCTTTACATCAAAGAA
Organism: Picea engelmannii; assembly: GCA_009831015.1. Classification (NCBI taxonomy): domain Eukaryota; kingdom Viridiplantae; phylum Streptophyta; class Pinopsida; order Pinales; family Pinaceae; genus Picea; species Picea engelmannii. The sequence continues at coordinate 198,169 of ML808508.1, read as the reverse complement.
TCTTGGGTCCATTATCCAAAACATTGTGATGTGGGGCTTTCTTCAAGGGTTGACATCAATCACAACCAACCTTTATCAACAATCTCCCCCTTTGGCATTGATGGCAACGATCTGATGCAATACTGAAATCATATCACTCATTCTCCCCCTAGAACCATGCATCTATCCTATGTATCTGATAAATTTTCCTCTGTCCTCTTCATCTGATAAATCTGTTCCCTCTAGAACCATGCCTCTGTCCTCTGCAGTTGATAAATATCTCCCCCTTTGTCATCAATGGAAAAGGTATATTTTCATTCGTGGTTGCTCCCCTTGACTGAACTGTCCTCTTATGGTGCTTCCTCATGTACATATAAGACATATAAGATAACCATTCAAAAAGCATTCATTTTGGAGTAGAAATAACTCCAAGTCTTTGGCGAAGATATTCAAAGGCTTCCCGTGGAAGTGGTTTTGTAAAGATGTCTATCACTTGTTATTTTGTGCCCACATACTCAACTCTGATGTTCTTTTCTGCAACTTGTTCCTGTAGAAAGTGATACTTGATTGGAATCTTCTTCCTCTTAGAGTGCATCAACGGGTTTTTTGAGATACTGATGGCACTTGTATTATCATAATATATTAGAATGGGCTCATCATACTCAACCTATATGTCTGTCAAAGTTTGTTTCTTCCAAAGATCATGTGCACAATATGTTGTTGCTGTAATATACTCTGCCTCGGCTATAGATAGAGATACTGATGATGTTTTCTTTCTTATCCATGATACCAAACACTCACCTAAGTAGAACGCTGCTCCACTGGTGATTCATCGGTCATCAATACAACCTGCCCAATCTGCATCTATGTAGGCAATAAGTGATAGATATTTTCCTTTTGGATACCATAATCCAAACTCTTATGTTCCTTTGAGATATCTGAAAATCCTCTTTACTTCTAATACATGTGATTCCTTTGGTGCTTGTTAAAATCATACCACTTTTCCAACTACTTTCATTACATCTAGTATGGATGTTGTCACATATAGTAGGCTTCCAATCATTGACCTATATTTTCTCTGATCTGTAGACTTCGAATCATCATCTTTGCTAAACTTACAACTGGTTTGCATGGGAGTGATAACTGCTTTTCAATCTTCCATTCCGAACCTCTTTAGCATTTCTCTGATATACTTGGTTTGAGAAATAAAAATTCCTTGGTTTCTTTGACGTATCTGAAGTCCCAGAAAGAAGGATAGTTCTCTAAGTAATGACATTTCAAATTCATTATGCATGTCTTTTGCAAATTTCTGGCTTAACCTTTCATCATCACTACCAAAAATAATATCATCAACATAAACTTCAATTAATAAAATATTACCTTGACTTACCTTGATGTAGAGGTTGTTTTCTGCACTTCCTTGTCTAAACCCTGCTTGCTACAGATAATTATCTAGTCTGGAGTACCATGCTCTAGGAGCCTGTTTTAGACCATACAAGGCCTTATTTAATTTACATACATAGTCTGTGTTCTATGACAACTGAAATCCTTTTGGTTGTTCAATGTAGACTTCTTCTTCAAGTTCCACATTCAAAAATACTGATTTTATGTTCATATGATATACTTTAACATTTTTGGAGCATACATAAGCTAAAAGTAAACGGATTGCTTCCATTCTAGCAACTGGGGCAAATGTCTCTTCAAATTCAATTCCTTCAATCTGTGCATCTCCTTTGCATACCAATGTAGCGTTTTCCTTGTAAAATGTCCATATCCATTCAATTTATTCCTGAAAACCCATTTTGTGTCGATCACATTCTTATTCTTTGGTCTTGGAACCAATTCCCAAGTGTCATTTTTCTCTATTTGATCCAATTCTTCATCCATGGCCTTATTCCAAAATCCATCCTTGTTGGCTTCTTCAAAACAAATTGGTTCGATTGTTGATAAGAGTGCTAGGTGTGTTTGTTTTGGTGAACGAATTTTTCTTCTAGTCTCAACTCGTGCATCTTTGTTTCCAATAATCTAATATGAAGGATGATTCTTCTGTACTAGTTTGCTAGGTGTATTTGGAGATACTTTATGAAATTTCTCTTCTGCTTCTGTCGGATTCTCTTCATCTTCATCTTCTTCTTCTAATTCTTTTTCATCTTCTTCTTCGAAAATTTATTCCATTGATTTGTTTTCTTCTTCCTTTAATTCTGGTCTGCCTGTTTTATCAATTGTTACGTTGATTCTTTCCACAACTTTTTTCAATCTTCGATTGTAACACTTGTATGATTTCATTGTACTTGAGTAACCAACAAGTATTCCTTTTTCCACACGGGATTCAAACTTTCCCATTCTGCCATCTTCTCTTTTGATGTAGCATTTGCTTCCAAAAACTCTGAAGTGCTTCACATTTGTTGGTCTTTCTTTCCATATCTCGTAGGGAGTTTTATCAGTGTTATTTCTGAACATTACTCTGTTTTGAATGTGAACTGTTGTATGAACTTCCTGTGTCCAAAATATATCTTTCAATTTGGAATCCATTAGCATTGTTCAAGCCATTTCTTGTACTCTCCTGTTCTTTATTTCAACAACTCCATTCTGTTGAGTTGTCCTAGCAACAAAGAATTGACGTTTTATTCCATGACCGCTACAATAGTCCATAAATTTCTTTGAAGTGAACTCTCCTCCATTATCAAATCTCAAACATTTGATTCTTGAATCCATCTCATTTTCAACCATTTCCTTGTAGATCTTGAAGTTTTCAAAATATTCTGACTTGTTCTTGAGAAAGCAAACTGCAGTCATTCTTTTATAATCATCAACTAATAACATAAAGTATTTTTCACCTTTTAGGCCCTTTGTTGTAGTTGGCCCAACTAGATCAATGTTCACAATTTCCAGTCATCTTTTTGTTGAATATTCCTTTGATTTGAACTTGGTCTTTGTTTTCTTTCCTTGTTGACAATGCTTGCATAAGGTGTTGGTTGGTTTCGTGATCTGGGGCATTTCTCCGATTGCTTCTCTTTTGTTGACTTTGACAAGGTTATCAAAATGCATGTGACCCATTCTTCTATGCCATAGCCAACTTTCATCTTCCTCGTAGACAACACTTTTCATTTCCAATTTCACTTAACACATATATGTTGTTTGAAGTTCTTGTAGTTGTACCGACCAATTTCCCCGAACCTTCTTTTCTTATCTCACACTTTTCTGAATCGAAAGTAAGTTTATGACCTTGGTCACACATTTTACTCACACTTACAAGATTATGTTTCATATCTTCTACCAGTAGAAAATTTTGTGCCTTTTCATTCTTGTTCCCAATTCAGACTGTGCCTTCTCCAATGATTTTGTATGAATTATCATTTCTGAAGGAGACTGGTCCATTTTTTTCTTTTCGTAATGTAAGATTTTTTTCTTTATCACTTGTCATGTGTTTTGAACATCCAATGTCAACATACCAACCATGTTTATTCTTCTTATCTTGTAGATCGACTATGCATTCTTCATTGTTATATTGATCTTGCTTTCTTATCCATGTTATTTTCTAAGGTTCTTGTCTGTTACTATTGTTATTTTTTTGAGGTTATTTAGGAGGGACTGTCATTCTACAATCCTTGGCCATGTGTCCAAAATTGTTACATTTGTAACATTCCACTTCAGTGCTCAAAGATTCAAACCTACTGTAACTTCTTCTTTGTGTGTCACTATGATCTAAAAATAGAAGGCTGACTTGTTATGCTATGCAAGCACCTTCTACTTCATTAAAATAAAATGTATAGGACCTTGCTCCATGTGTTAAAATATGCAAGATAGTTTATGTGCCAAATTTATATATCTTCTTGTAAATTCTTATGTGTGAGGATATGTTCTTTTAAATGGTTAAAAATGTACTTTCAATAAATACAAAACAACATAACTTGCATCAAATAAACCATCAAACTCAGAACAATCACAACATGATAAAGGAGTTTACCCCCCTCCGGGCTACATCTCCTTGAGCCTCCATTAATGGACTTGTCTCTCTAGGATTAATTTGTCAAAATTTATTTTACAAGCTTCTGCTCAACTCCAATGGGAAAATAGAATATACCATTGAGATCAAAACACATAAAAACCCCAAAAATGACTAATAAAACTCTGAAAACGGATCATGGCTCATCCAGGCATGACCTCTTCTACATGTGGCCTTAAGCTTCCCTGATATTATCTATGGAAAAAACACCAGTAAAAAGTCCTCAAAATGCTCTGAAACTTGTCCAAATGTGTTCATAGCATATCAATTAGCCAAACATGTTTATTCAATCACAGAAAACAAGCATAGGCTCACCAAAACATGTCCTCCATCAATGAGGGCTTCAAGCTCCCTGGAGCTTGCTGAAACTTCAATGGCTAAAATACTAAAAAAGAAGTCTTCAAATGGTCTTGATAACAGTGCCAATGGATTCAGGATGTCCAAAAACCCCTAGGTGGGATTTTATGACACCTCAATCGGCCAAGAAATGAGGAAGATAGGCCTCCTGCCATTTTCCTCCTTCAAGCTTGTTGTCTCTGCATCTACAAAACACACCCTTGTTAAATGAATCTGGCACACACGCAATATAAAGAGTGAAAACCCAGCACCCGTGCACAACCAAATAACTGTGCAAACTGTAGGACGGTTAGGGTGCCTCCAGCCCCTAACCGCCTAGCACCTGGGCACATGGGTCATAATATGACCTCGCGCTATGGTAAAAAGGGATCTGTTTTTCCAAACAAATGGAATGATGCCAAATGGCAGTTCATTTAACAACTGTTTGAACCATAAAACGAATCCCACGCTCCTGGTTGAGGTCACATGGCACAATACAAAACCGTGGCTTAAACCATTGTAATACCAAACCCGCGCGCACCATAATATATCGGTCATATGGCAATGCAACAGAACCAGGGCTATGTGTTAAACACCACACGCCAACGGTTGGATGAAATATAATATGGCATGGGCATATGAAAACAAAAATCACCATGGGTCGGGGCTAAGCCTCGACCCGTCCCCCCCGCCAATGGTTACAATTTGCAAATTTAAATACAATAAAGTTCGTATACATTACAAGGACTACGGTGTGGGCTAGTGGTAGCCCACACTCTACCAAATCATTGCCAAAGGGGGAGGTCACCGGTTCGAATCTGGTCGACTACAAAAATTTTTGATTAACAAACCAAAACCAATAAAGGGGTTCCACGTGGCAGCCCATGATTGGGCCATGTGGCACCCAATCATTTGCCCAATAACTGCCACGTGTCGTCAACTGATTCGACCACAAATACCAATAATAAAATGCCACGTCAACATGTACAGTCAAGCCACGTTACCTCTTCCATGTCAGCGTATGGTCATGCCACGTCAGCATCTGTACGGACTGCACAGTCAGCATCCATTTTTTTTTACCTATTTGACGATTCAGACAGATCGCAATATCTCTCGCTCCCGACGTCCGTTTAAGACGAAATGAGTTGCGTTGGACTCATGACGACGAGGGATACGCTCACATTTGGTTTGAGGAAATTCCGAGAACGTTTCTTTTTTAGCTAAAATTTGACCCCTGGTCCAGATTTTGATCACACCTTCCCACTGAAAGGATTTTGGACCCACAAAATCTTATGATTATCTGTCTGCTTTCAAGTTATATCACCTGATTCTACTTGAAAAGTATTTTCGACAATCACCTGAATACTTTGACATGCCCTACACTGCAACTGACTATGTCCTTCAACCACTGTTCTCTGGTTGCTGCTAACCCACTGTTCTCTCTGTGTTTGGAAGACTACCAACCTTCCCACTGAGAATCAAGTCCCTCTTTTGAACTCTTTGGCGTCAAAACAATCAACTCTCCAATGGCTGCAAAAAATTTCCTGTGACATCTTGTCACAAGCCAAGAAAACCATCAATCTTGAAAACAAATTTATACAAGACTGAAAAATGATGCCAACAAAATCTTTTGTTCTTAAACAAATTGTCTCATCTCGTACTTCATCAAAGAACATGGTGTTTTCTTGCATCATCGTATACTCAAAATCAACTTTCAATTCAATAAACACCATCGACTCAACACAAGTCGAAAAACACGATCGACACAACATAGTCGTCAGAAAATCATGAACACCAGTCGAGACTCATTTGAAACATATCGACCTTCCCAAACTGACAAGTCGACAAACATGATACATAATCATGTAACAATCATGAGTCATTCATGATGAACTATCACGAGGTTCACTGCTTACACATACATAAAAACAAATGCATGCGCATGACTCTTCAACTCTCCTTCCAGTACAAACATAAGTACATAAACCCCATAACATGTGGGTACATAAGAGCTGAACATGAAAAAGATACATGGCTGTAACAAGTGAACATCATATCCATCTTTTACATCCTCCTGGCGAATTTATGCAACAAAAAAATGCCTTCAAAATGAATTGCATTCACATGCAACTTGCATCATGCAAGTTGTGATAAACTGCTGCAACTTATCACGCTTCCCATAAATGCACACATAACGCTGAAAAGTGCATTTACAATAGAAAAATGCAAGCCTTACTTGCTCAAGAAATCTAACCATTTCTTACCAAACCAACTCAACGGTGACTTTTTCTTCTGAACATTGTCCTCTTGTGAATCATCTTGACTCACATCGATGATGGAATCTCCTCTTCCATTCTTGCCAATTTCTTTATCCATCTGCTTCTTATGTTGTGGATGAGTGGTTGGATGCAATGTCCAACATTGATCAATAAGATGACCTCGCTTCTGACAATGAGTGCAAATATTTTGCATCCTCTTTTCACGTTGTCTTTGCTTATAAAGTTTCCTGAAAGCAGTTAATATTTTCCAACATTTTGAAACATGATGGTTATATAAACCACAATATGTACATGGATTCTTTCTTCCATTTTTACATACAAATTTATCATGCTTAACATAATCAAAAGCAACTGAATGATAAGAATAATTATACCTTGAACATTCACCTTTATCGCCTCTTTGAGGAGGTGAATTTGAAGAGTTACGAGCTCTCATTTGAATACCAACAACAGTGTTCTTGTCCTCATCGCTGTCACAACTCTTTTGTTTCATACATTCGCATTCATCTTGAACACAAGCTTTGCATGCTGGAGAGATTGAACTTTCAAAAAAAGTTCTTAAACTTTCACCTTTAAAGCCTTCTTGAGGAGGTGAACTCGAAACAAAATTTGTCTTTGGAACTTTTTCCCTTGTCTCCTCGACTTTGGAATTTGCTCCATCTCTTCATTCATATCCAAGACCACAATACTTGGGTCTCTCTTCAACAACAATAGGCTCAACAATGCCTTGTGAATGCTTGCCTAACCCTTTACCTTCATAGCCCATTTTTAACAACAACTTGGACCCTATTCCTCTTGTGTGATTTTCAAAACCACCAAAACATTCATCTTGAGAGGAATTAGAAGATAAACTAACATTGCATACCTTATGTTCAT
>ML808508.1:162365-190629 GCA_009831015.1 Picea engelmannii | reverse complement strand
TGGATTTTGAAGATGTATGAGAACTACCAATGTTTGAAGCTTCCTCCATCCTTGCAAGATATCAAACTTCAACACAAAACTTGCACAATACCAACAGCTAAATCTCAAGCTATCAATGGAAAACACATGAGCAAAACAAACTAGTTCTTTGATACCACCTAATCTGAAAATAGAAGGATGACTTGTTATGCTATGCAAGCACCCTCTACTTCATTAAAATAAACTTTACAGGACCTTGCTCCATGTGTTAAAATAAGCAAGATAGTTTATTTGCCAAATTTATATATCTTCTTGTAAATGCTTATGTGTGAGGATATGTTCTTTTAAATGGTTAAATATGTACTTTCAATAACTACACAACAACATAACTTGCAGCAAATAAACCATCAAACTCAGAACAATCACAACATGATAAAGGAGTTCACCCCCCTCCGGGATACATCTCCTTGAGCCTCCATTAATGGACTTGGCTCTCTGGGATTAATTTGTCAAAAGTTCTTTTACAAGATGTTGCTCAACTCCAATGGAAAAATAGACTGTACCATTGAGATCAAAACACATAAAACCCCCAAAAATGACTAATAAAACTCTGAAAACGGATCATGGCTCATCTGAGCATGACCTCTTCTACATGTGGCCTTAAGCTTCCCTCAGCTTATCTATGGAAAACACACCAGTAAAAATTCCTCAAAATCCTCTGAAACCTATCCCAATGTGTTCAGAGCATATCAATTAGCCGAACATGTCTATTCAATCACATAAAACAAACATAGGCTCACCAAAACATGTCCTCCATCAATGAGGGCTTCAAGCTCCCTGGAGCTTGCTGAAACTTCAATGGCTAAATTCCTGCAAAAGAAGTCTTCAAATGGACTTGATAACAATGCCAATGGATTCAAGATATCCAAAAACCCCTAGCTGGGCTTGTACGACACCTCGATCGCCCAAGAAATGAGGAAGATAGGCCTTCTGCCGTTTTCCTCCTTCAAGCTTGTTGTCTCTGCATCTACAAAATGCACCCTTGTTAAATGAACCTGGCACACACACAATATAAAGTGTGAAAACCCAGCACCCACGCACAACCGAATAACTGTGCAAACTGTAGGATGATTAGGGTGCCTCCAGCCCCTAACTACCTAGCACCTAGGCACATGGGTCATAATATGACCTCGTGCTATGGTAAAAAGGGCTATGTTTTTCCAAAAAAATGGAATGATGCCAAATGTAGGTTTGTTTAACAACTGTTTGAACCATAAAACAAATCCCGCACTCTTGGTTGAGGTCACATGGCACAATACAAAACCATGGCTTAAACCATTGTAAGACCAAACCCGCGCGCGCCATAATATATCGGTCATATGGCAATGAAATAGAACCAGGGCTATGTGTTAAACCCCGCGCACCAATGGTTGGGTGAAATATAATATGGCATGGAAATATGAAAACACAAATGACCACGGGTCGGGGCTAAGCCACGGCCCGTCCCCCCCGCCAACGGTTACAATTTGCAAATTTAAATACAATAAAGTTCGTATACATTACAAGGACTACGGTGTGGGCTAGTGGTAGCCCACACTCTACCAAATCGTTGCCAAAGGGGGAGGTCACCGGTTCAAATCTGGTCGACTACACAAAATTTTTTTTAACAAACCAAAACCAATAAAGGGGTGCCACGTGGCAGCCCATGATTGGGCCACGTGGCACCCAATCATTTGCCCAATAACTGCCACGTGTCGTCAACTGATTCGACCACAACTGCCAATAATAAAATGCCATGTCAGCATGTATGGTCAAGCCACACCACCTCTACCAAGTCAGCATACGGTCATGCCACGTCATCATCCGTACAGACTATACAGACTGCACAGTCAACATCCATTTTTTTTTACCTGTTTGACGATTCAGACAGATTGCAATATCTCTCACTCTCGACGTTCGTTTGAGACGAAACAAGTTGCGTTGGATTCATGATGACGAGGGCTACGCTCACATTCATTTTGAGGTAATTCTGAGAACGTTTATTTTTGAGCTAAAATTTGACCCCTGGTCCAGATTTTGATCACACTAGGTCTCCTTGAATAATCCCTTTGTGTATAACTATCAAATTTGTTACTGTTCTTGTTGTTAGCTCTGTAATTCACAACTTTATGTCCAAAATTATTACATGCATAACATAAACCAAAAAATATAGTTTGATACCTGGGAGTTGAAGATATTCTGAAAGGAGGTGCTCTTATGAATCCTTCTTCTCCTTGAGGCCTATTTGTCTATTGTTGATTCTGAAATATGAATCTTCTTAGTGGAGGAGTGTCCCTGCAATCTTCCTTGTATATCTTCCTATCCTCTTTGATTGTTTATGCATAGCTCTTTGGATTTGTTTCTTGCTCTATTGTTTTGGAGCTTGATCCCTTTTCTGTTTTATTGTATCCAAGTCCGAACTTGTCAAGATGAGATTTTTGACTGTTGATAATGTCATCCAGAAATTTTGAGCTATTTTGCATATTTTTCTTTTGAACATCCTTTCTTAGTGTGGCAACCTTTGCTTCCAATTTTCCAATGATGTTTCCCTTTTCTTCTAGTTGTTTTTTGAGTGCTTCTTCAAATCTTTTATATTCTTCTATTTGAACCTTCAATTTTGTGATCATTTGTTCTAGTTCTCGAGTGTCTTTTTTCTTTTCTAGTTCTGCTTGTAGTTTCTTGTTTTTCTTCTTTTCTCTTCTGATAACTTCTATGACACACATTAATTCTTCTCAATAGTCAACTTCTGCCTCTTCAATTTCTTCTTCGACTTCTTCACATTCTTCTTCGACTTCTTCATATTCTTGTTCGGAGTCTTCTTTGTCAGAGTCTTTTACTACCATGAATATAACTCTTCATGTCTCATTGTCACTGACTTCATCTTCATTTGATGATGAGATGTCTTCTTTGGTGTATAAGCTTTTCTTGAAAACTTTCTTTGTATTTATTTTTCCTTTATATGTGTGTTTTCCTTTTGAGTAACCTTCATCATTTATCTTTTTCTTATGAGGAAATTTGTTATGAAAATGACCAATACCATCACAATTAAAAGAAATTAGAGGGAGCTTACCTTTATACCTACTGTTGGTTCCCTTGTTCAATTTTTTGACGAAGTTGGCCACTTCTTCATCATCTTCTGAGGTGTCACTGCTACTTCTATATTCTTCTTGTTCCTTTTTCTTTTGCTTTGATATTTTGGATTCCTTGAAGGCTGCCTCTTTTACATTTGGATTTTCTTTCTCAGTTGTCATTTCATATGCTGTGGAGATTCCATGCAGTTCATCCATGATTATTGAGTCCAGATCCGATCTTTCTTTTAGTGTTGATCTCTTAGGGTTGAATCTCATAGGAAGAGATCTTAGTATGTTTTGAACAATTACAGATTCTTCAATTTCTTCTCTCAATCCTATGATTGCATTCATTGTTTCTTCGACTCGTAAAATGTAGGCTGTGATATCTTCATCTTCCTTCATTTTTATTTGTTCGAACTGACCTCTGTAAGTTTGAATCTTTACGTCTTTGACTTTTGTATCTTCTTCATAGATATTTTGAAGCTTTTCCCAAATATCTTTAACGGATTTATAGTGTGCAACTTTGGTGAATACCGTATCTCAGAGACCATTCAAAATTGCATTTGTGTCTTTGGAGTTATTCTCACCAAGTTTTATTGCTTTGTCATTTGTTGGTGGAACTATTGGTGCTGTGTATCCATCTACAATTGATTTTCAAACTTGAAATCCCTGTGCCTGTATATATGTCCTCATCCTTATGCTCCAAAAAGCATACTTTTTTCCATCAAACTCTGGTATTCCATTTTTATATGAGTTTGTACTCTCCATGATCTACCTTTCATTGGTTAAAGTGATTTCTGAAGGAACCTGCTCTGATACCAATTGTTGGATTACTGAGAGGGGGGGGGGGTGGTGAATGAGTAATAGAGAAATTTAATCCCTTTTAACCATATAATCCAAGTGTTATATCAATGAAGCATTATCATCCAATAACTATAGAGTAAATAAGCAATGAAAAAATGAACAAACATACACATACACAGTACACTAGTGTTTTACGTGGAAACCCAAATCGGGAGAAAACCACATAATGCTTTTTCTTATATGTCTTGAAGAATTACATTCATTGGAAGCACCAACTTCCTTTGTTTTCCAGCTACAACTATAAGGAGGCTCCAACCCCCTATTTCCTTAGGCTACAACCTTAGGGAATCTCCAACTCCCCAATTCTTTGGTTACAACCATAAGGAGGATACAACCCCCTATCTTCTTCGGCTACAATCGGAAGGTGGCTACAACCACCTGTCCTTGCCCCGTCCTGTCACCCTGAAGTAGAAGTAGAATGATGGAACCACTGTCAACATGTCACTATGAGATATACTGCTATAAACATGTACCAATAAATATGAACCATGCATCAACTTGTACCTCAACCTATAATCAACCTGTACCATAAACAAGTGCATCAACCATGCACAAACCTGTACCAAATAGCTTGTAATCAACTTGTACCATAAAAAAGTGCATCCAACCATGTACCAAGTATGTACCAATCATGTGTCAACAACTCATCAACTATGACTCATCAATATATACCAACATCATCAACTATACACCTCATGCATGTTCCAACTCATCAACTATGTGTCTCAACCATGTACTCAACATGTACCTCAACCAAAAGACCTCATCCATTTCATCATACAAATATAATTTGTAGCTATGTAATGGACCTGGTGTATATGATCACATTCTTGCAAACCTTCCTTAACTTCAACAACAAGAGACTAGAATTTTCATCAAACTTTTCTTTAGTCTCACATGCCTAGTTTTGGATTAGTCAACAACCCTAACTTGAAGTAATCATAACTTTGTACCTATAATGTATAAAGATTTGAATTTTATATACAATGTTCTTCAGTGTGTTTTATGAAATTCCTCCAGGTTTCACTACTTGTAACCTCACGTAAAAGGATTTATATAAAAAATAACATACCTTGTTGAATTTTGGCTTATTCTAGAGAGAGACCTTGTAGAGCGTTCCCTGCACGAAATATTTGTTGAATTGATATGAAAATGTGACACAACATACTACATACTGTACCCTAACTAACACATTTGGTTTCACTAAATTTGGATCTTTTATGAAGACGTTATGACATTTTTACCTAAAACATATGTTTTTGACTAGTTTCAAGACTAGCCACAAACCCTATTTCCACGGAGTCTAACTCCAAAAATACAATGACCCACAAGATGAATTTTGTACCATAGATACTTGGATATGATTTCTCAATGGAATAGAAATTTCACTGTTTAAATCATTATAGAAAACAATTTATAGTGAAAATGGTGAGATGACCTGTAAATAACATACCTTAGAAAGCACCATCAAAAGAATTTATCCTTCCTTGCATTTCGGCCTTATTTTCTTCACCTTCCCTCAGAATTTCAGCTTATATATCCTTGGTTACCTCAAACACCTATAGATATTCAATTTTCTCAAGTGTGATTAAAATGAGAGAGCCTTGCCTCTTATTTATACTCTCTAAGTAGCTTCTTTAAAAACATCTTCTAGGTCACTTGGCCCCACTTTCCTTATTTTACAGTTAACCCATTTCTAATTTATCATCGAAATAATTTATTTTGTATTCACTTTGAATTATAATACACACATTACTTCACTTTATTATTTACCTTTTAAAATCTCTTAAACCACTTTGACTACTTTGATCTTTTGGGGCTTCTAGACGACATATGAGGGTCCTCCAACTTCGTAAGGCCACAACCCTCCAACCGTGAGGATTTATGTGACATTCCACATACCACCAGAAATAGAATGACATGTAATATCCATATAGAATATTATTATCTAAAAATATATCATAACTCATACCGTTATCCATTAAACAAACTTGGGTCCATTACCCAAACCTGGGGTCTCTAACTTCTCATGGCCATAACTCTCTAACCGTGAGGAGTTATGTGATGTTCCACATACCACCGAAAATGGAATGACTAGCACTATCCATCTAGGATAGTTTACCTAAAAACTTCATTGTCCTTCATCTTATTATTCCACAATTAATCATGGTTTCTCTTACTCCACAAAGCGTCTTCCCATGATGGCTTTCACCATAAGGGGACCACTTTCGATTTCATCCATCTTTACTTATTATAAACCATGACAAGAAAATAATGAGTCATCATTACATCAAACAATATTGGTTCCATTACCCAAACCTTTGAGTTGCGGGGCTTTCTTCAAGTGTTGACATCAATGAAAACCAACCTTAATCAACATTGTATGACCCCTCTAATCCACATGTGAGTCTGGTCGACAAGCTATCATTAGCCTACATCATCAACGAATCATGTCATAAATATATCCATAATCATATAATCTAATCAGATGCACTAATATAACATATAAAACAATCAAACCTTAATATTTCACTCCCCAACTTGATCCAGAGTCCAAGGGGTTCCATCAATGCCTTTGCATCCTCGAGGTCCAAAATCCTGCACACTTAGTAAAATCTAGTCAATAACACCTATCGATGTCAATGTATCCAAATAACATGCCATCAATTTATAATGATTCATAATCATAAATCAAATACAAAAAAGTATATTAATTTGGATCACTTGCAAGCAAGTGTCCTCAAAGAGTAAATCCGCTCAGTGCGCAAGAGCAGGATGTTACAACAATACTCACTTATTTTTCAATTGTAAAAAAATAAAGTCAGTTTTTTCCAAGTTTTTCGAAACACTTGTGTGTTTATTAATATAACTCATTGATGTGTTTGTTCATACAAAGCATTGGTGCGTAAAATATTTTTGGAGCACTGATATCACATAATTATTTTTTATTTATTTCAAATATTGAGAACTGGTGTGGTTAGTAATTAAACACCACGGTGCTTTATATTGTTATAGACTCACTCATGCATTTTGTTTAAATAAGTGCATTGTTCTACTTTAAAATTTATCTAAATTTTTGTTTGCACAGAAAATAGTATATTCATCTTAAATTATGTTTTAGGATGCATCCACATAACTTGCGGTACTTCATAGTATACATTTTCTTCTTAAAGTCACCTTATTCTTAAAAAAATATTATTGATTTTGCTCAAATGGGGGGAGAAAAACTTATAATATCAAAATGGCAAATTCTTCAAATTCCATCCCATTCCATATTGCTCAAATTTCATCGTGGATTTCTCCATTTCCATCTCTAGTAAGTTCATATTTTATTTATATTTTGATTATCTAATTGAATTTATTTTTTGTATACATGTCAATCTGAATAAATATGTATCCAAATTTGCAGGATTTTGATTTATAATCGAGTTCAAATGCAAAAAATATTCAACTAGTTCAGAAACGTCGAAATCTCTTATCAAGAGTAAGATATTGCAGGCAATTGGTAGATGAAAATGGATAGTCTCTTTACCCTGCCAATTGTAACTTGCCATCTTGTAGCCCCAATATTGGGTCAATGATGGAAATAATTGTTTGGTATAATGTAATTTGAACAAACGAATTGCATTGTGCTTACTAATATCATTGATATACTAATGGTCAATATTTTTTAAATTAATACTCTGATGATGAGAGACCTACCTATCATCTTCTGTTGCACCCCACTAGAATGTCAAATGAAGAGAAGGATGCAATAAGAGCACAACTAAGAGAGGAATCATACCAAGAATGGTTGAATCAACCACATATCCAATTCCCACTACATCCAGATTCACCAATTAGGAAAGACTACAAAAATAGTAGTTCTTCACAAGTTCGAAATGGAGTCAATCAAATAGAGGTTGGTATGGATGATTATTTACCGGATACAACTGCCATGGAGACAATGTTGTTAGATTAATTTTAGAATGATGAGCTAGGGGATGATCCTCATATCACTTATACCTTTTTCGAAAGCCTAGAATATATTTCCACCACTGCTCTCTTGGGTTGTTGCAGTAATAGGGTGAGGGTACAAATCCCTCTATCTCCCCCTCGCCTCCCAATCTCATAGAATGTTGTATATGTCAACCCTCTACTCCTATTGTTATTTTTTCTCTCTCCTCTAACATCTATGCATGATTAACATATAAAATACATCAAAATCATACATAAAACATAAAAAAAAATAGTTTAATAAATGAGAAATTTATTTATAAACTCGGGAAAAAACAAATCTTCAAGAAATAAGTAAATTTCACCATCAGTGCGCCAAAAAAAAAGTCAAGTACCACCCGCAGTGTGTATATTACTTATGAGCACCATCTACAGTCCATACATGTAACGTAATGCACCGTATACAATTTGTTATATTATTTTATGCAACGTTGTATAACCTTACTGTACTGGTGCATTAAAGTTAACCAACGCACCACCTAAAATAATAAAAACTTAAAATCCTAAACCACAGTAAAACCATTTTTTAAAAATTTATTACTATGGTGCATAGTCTTTCCTAACATGCACCGATGCGCTATGGGAAAGGTGATGCACCAAAACAATAAATTTTGAAAAATTGATAATTATGGTACTTTGGCATTTAGGGTATAAATTTTTATGGTAGTGCATTGGGTAATCATTAACCCACTTGTGTGTAATTTTATCAACGCACTGCATAAAATAATATATTTGATTTATGTGTTGTGTCAATTAACGTAATGCCCTAATGCATTAACATTATTTCGATGCATCGCAAAAAATCAACTATATTATTTCAGGCACTACGTCAGTAAATTATGCACCGATGCATTAACGTTTACCCAACGCACTAGAGTGTTAGAGTTCAGAAACAAACTGTCAAAAAAAATAGGTATGGTTTTTCAGTGCACCCTGTAAATTTTTAGGTAGCATCGTCCACGATGTGAGACGAACAACTCAAATGCACCACACAGAAAAAATAAATTAAACAATGGAAATCTAATTGAATTTTGAATTTTAATCCTCTTAAATTTTAAGTTATAAAGAAATAAAGACACTACTTGGACATTTCCTTGTTAGGGAGGCATGGTTGCCATGTAGTCCAAAAACCATATTTTCCCACCATTTGACAAAAATTGAAATCCATGCACTGAGAAACAGATGAAAGGAAGGTAAGAAAAGGAAGCACCAACGATAATGCACTTCATAGAGGAAAAAGTTGCACTGGTGGTTGAGATCTTTGCAACATTGAAAACAATATACTTGATTATTAGACCCACTGGTGCATCAATATTTAAGTAGCACACCGAAGTATACTTTTTTTTAGGATAACCCTACCATGGTGCACCATTGTTTAGAGAAATGGTGTGCATCGATGTCTCATTATTTAAGTAGTGTACCAGAGTATTTCTTTTTTTGAAATAACCCTACCATGGTGCGCTATTTTCGAGAGCATCGGTGCATCTGTAGTAGAAAACACACTAGTGTGTTATGTATTTATAAAAATCACCATAAAAAAACATCCACTAAAACCTATGCCTGCTCGTCTTCGCTAGTGTCCTCCTCTATAAATCGATTTTTGGGCTATTTTTATGGGGGGCTTCCGCAAAAACCTCCTCTATAGGGTCTTTTTCTTGTAGTGTTTATTATGTTTTGTCAAATACTAATGTTGGTAAATGAGTGTGTTCAACCCAAATATTGTACTCTATTATGCATCTTAATATGGATAAGTAGTTTATATTATATTCTACATGTTGTACTTCTAACAAACTCAAAATTTGATCTAATTTTATAATGTAATTTTTTTTTTAGATAACTCACATCTCATTTTTTGATAATATAATTCAATTCTCCCTTGTGAATAAACATGATAATTGTATTAGTCTAATTATCCTAATAAAACTTCTTAGAGGTGTGTTAGCCTTGTAAGTTGAATATGATCAAACAAAGTTGTGTGGGGTCATATAAACCTTCATGTCTTTCTTATCCCCACACTTACACAATAGGTCAACCTTGACCATTATTTCGCACCAATGTTGTTCTTGGTATATAAACTATGTTTCTCTATCCGACACCTAAATTAATAAAGGTTACACCCTTTAACTTCAATGAATTTTATAATTGAAGGTGTGTATATGACTTTTTCCAACACAACTTCCATTGGCCCAAGTACCCCCTCCAATGAAAATAAACCATCCAAAAACTATGTAGAATTACATTGGATACTTTATTTTACATCCATTATCAATTACAATTCTATGTACATAGTCATTAAGTATGGTAATTTCCTATTTAACAAGTTAAATTATTTATAAATCATTTATTTAATACCATCATTGTTTTTCTTTATTGATGGAGCATATATTCTTATAATGTTGCACATAATCCATTATCATCTCATACATTCACCAAATGAGTCCATAAAAATGATCCATTATCATCTCATACATTCACTAAATGATTGTATAAAAATGGATGAAATATGTAACATAACATATTTCACTAATAAATTAAAATAAATTTTTGAATTATAGTATGGAAAAATGAAAAAATGTCAATTTCCTTAAATTTGATTTAATATGGAAGTTCATCTAGATTAAAGGGGTAATAAGTTACATTTTGAAATTTTAAAGAACAATCTTTCTAAAGTTTAAAATTGGATTTGGAAAGTGTGAATATTGGTTTTCAAAATTCTGAATTTTGAATAATTTTGAATCCAAAATTGTGAATCTCAATTCCAAAAGTTTCAATTTCAATTCATAAGTTGTGAATTTTAATTCGAAAAGTGTCAATTTTATTTCTCAGTCTTATACCTCTTTAGCATATGGACAATATACAAGTTTACTAATTCTTCATCCTTCGTAAACAATATACACCATGTTGTTCCAGGCTAGCTTATTTTTCTATCATTATCCCCGTTAAGGATTTGATTAGACATCATAACTTCTAAATTTTTCCCTACCACCATTTGTTATTTCCTACTTCTTCCTCATCCATTAGCCTTGTAAGTTGAATATGATCAAACAAAGTTGTGCGGGGTCACATAAACTTGCATGACTTTCTTATCCCCACACTTACACAATAGGTCAACCTTGACCATTATTCTGCACCAATGTTGTTCTTGGTATATACACTATGTTTCTCTATCCGACACCTAAATTAATAAAGGTTACACCCTTTAACTTCAATGACTTTTATAATTGAAGGTGTGTATATGACTTTTTCCAACACAACTTCCATTGGCCTAAGTACCCCCTCCAATGAAAATAAACCATCCAAAAACTATGTAGAATTACATTGGATACTTTATTTTACATCCATTATCAATTACAATTCTATGTACATAGTAATTAAGTATGGCAATTTCCTATTTAACAAGTTAAATTATTTATAAATCGTTTATTTAATACCATCATCGTTTTTCTTTATTGATGGAGCATATATTCTTATAATGTTGCACATAATCCATTATCATCTCATACATTCACCAAATGAGTCCATAAAAATGATGCATTATCATCTCATACATTCACTAAATGATTGCATAAAAATGGATGAAATATGTAACATAACATATTTCACTAATAAATTAAAATAAATTTTTGAATTATAGCGTGCAAAAATGAAAAAATGTCAATTTCCTTAAATTTGATTTAATATGGAAGTTCATCTAGATTAAAGGGGTAATAAGTTACATTTTGAAATTTTAAAGAACAATCTTTCTAAAGTTTAAAATTGGATTTGGAAAGTGTGAATATTGGTTTTCGAAATTGTGAATTTTGAATAATTTTGAATCCAAAATTGTGAATCTCAATTCCAAAAGTTTCAATTTCAATTCATAAGTTGTGAATTTTAATTCCAAAAGTGTCAATTTTATTTCTGAGTCTTATACCTCTTTAGCATATGGACAATATACAAGTTTACTAATTCTCCATCCTTTCTACACAATATACACCATGTTATTCCAGGCTAGTTTATTTTTCTATCATTATCCCCATTAAGGATTTGATTAGACATCATAACTTCTAAATTTTTCCCTACCACCATTTGTTATTTCCTACTTCTTCCTCATCCATTTTTGCTACAGATCCTAATTTAGTTGTATAAACCATTCATCTTTTGTTATATTCAACCATTTAAATAACATATTCATCCTCTAATTTTATGTCACTATATTTCAGACTATGAATGGACTGGTTCTATTCTTCAACTTGATTTGAGGATATCCTTGCATATTCTAGATTATATAATTATAACCAGGTAGTTCTACACATAAATCATGTCTCAGAAACTAATATCTACTAGCTTAAAAATGCTCTAGTTATTGAAGTATAATAACACTACCAATCTTTCTAAAATGCAAAATTGAATTCTAAAAGTCTGAATATTAGATTTTGGAAGTGTAAATTTTGAATAATTTACATTAAAATGAATTAAATTTCCAAAAACACCAATTTTGATTTTAAAAGTGTCAATTTTAATTTATAATATTTAATTCCAAAAATGTCAATATCAAATTGCTACAATATTTATTTAAATTTCAATATTTTGAATTAAATTATTTTTTAATATATAATATATTTAAATCTAAAAATATTATATTCAACATTTTATGTTATAGCTGTTAAATATATCAATATTAAAAAGATCCAACATATTAACATATTAATTTAAAAAAAGTGATGATGAGAATCATTAAATTATAGAGTTTTGTTGATGGATACTTTGGGAACAAACATGATTCCCTTGTGGATGGGAGCAATGTGACTATTCAATGCCATAAATTTTTTCATTGTGAATGTTTATTCATGTAGCTCATTTCGGTGAGGATTTAATTGTAAGTTTATATTTTTAAAAGATCCATCCCATCCCTTCTCAAATATTTAATTTTTTTATTCTAATTTATTAAATTTATAAACAAATTTATTAAATCTATAAACATTATTAAACAAATATCTTTAATAATTAAAAATTAAAAATATTTTATTTTTCAAAATACACATTATTTTTTTAAATATATTAAAATTTTAGCATATACACTTTAAAAGTATATATTTTTCTTCTAAATATTTTAACATTTGAACACGTTTTGAATATATTTTATTATCTTGAACTATATAAACCAACTTATAATTGTTTTACAATTTTTATGGCTTAAAGGGGTAGGATGAGTTTTTATATTAAATTCTTGAAATATTTTAATTTTTTCATTTTAATTTATTAAGTCTATAAACATTATTATACATCTCTTTAATAATTGAAGAATATATTTTATTTTTCAAAATACATATTGTTTTTTAAAATATATTAAAATTTTAACACATTCACTTTAATAGGAGCATATAATTTTTTTTCTAAATAGTTTAACATTTCAACACATTTTAGATATATTTTATTATAATTATAATATAAATTTGGTAAGTTTTTCAAATTATTTTGAAGTGGTAGGTTTGGTTAGGTTTTTTTTATTCCAATGAAAAATTGGTCATAAAGATACTTTGTATTCGAGACATTATTATAAATAATGAAGTAGCGATACTTTTTATTCGAGAAATTATTATAAATAATGAAGTAGAAGTCCTAGTAATCTTATAAAGGGGTTATAATACTTTTGGATTGAGGTATTTGTTACACAAATGTGTTTGGAGATTATCATGTCATCACGAGGGCCTTTTTGAGATGCCAACATATTGATGAATAAAGGATGGAAAATCTTAAAACATGCCTTAGCCTTGACCCATAAGTTCCAAAATATATGATATTACCAAGTTAAATGCAAGTCCATCAAAGATGGAGATAAAGGCGAAAACATTAGAGGAACAATGCATGAAGGATTTTTTGTTTTATATGATGCATGGGAGACTAGAGAAACCCCCTGCCCATCCCATGATCATGGTGTGGTATGGATATAAGGCTCCACATGCCGCCCAAGGAGTCCACTCAAGTATTTACAAGGTTGTGCTACCCATGACCACTCAACATCTTCAATTATACAAAGGATGATAAGGGATCAACTTCAAATGTTCAGTTTCACCTTTTTATTTCATTGTTGAAATGGTGGATGATATCGTAGCTAATTATCTATCTCATATGCTTGCATGAATGTTGTTTCACCTACTACTATGTTTATGGAGAATCTTATATAGCATGGGAACTTGTAAGAAAGTTTGTGATAAAAGGTGGTTTATGGAGATTGGTGCACAATCTGTAATGTTCCCCAAATTTACTAAATAAAAAAACAATTAATTAGGGTCATTAGATTTGATCATTTGTCTTCAAAATCTTTTAGGCATTCATTACCTCTACTACAGAAAAATTCAGTTGTTTTCTTTGTCTTCTGCAACTTACACTTACCATTTCTTGACACAGGTGCAAGCTATATGTGTGTGTGTGTGTGTGTGTGTGTGTGTGTGTGAGTGATTAACTCATTCTTACCCTCAACAAAAGGGTGAAAGAGTATCCTAATACCTAACACATATATTCACTTTGGATTTCCATTCTCCTTGTACAAAACAAATTATACACCTTAGAACTTTCGTTCTACTCGCACAAACCATAAGGCGAACTATGGAATAGATATATAAATTTTTAACGACCCTTAGGATAAAGGTATCGTTCACACTATGGGTCGTAGGTGAAAGTGTCTCAATTTTGCATAGTTATGTCTAATATGACACCAGTGTGCGTAGGCGCTAAAACTCAGGGTGGTTATGACTAACATTTGGCGTAACTATTCATTTTCTTGTCGTTTAACGACCCCATGATAACTAACTTTGGCATAAGTTATAACGAAGTGACCCTAAATGGACTGTCATTGAACTTCACCATAAATATTGATAAGGAAGTTGCAGAGGTAACACTGTCGTGACTTAAATAACCATGCCTGTGACATTTATGATATCTTGTGGCATACTCCTTTGGGCCATCACTCAACCTTCATTCCCATTAGGTCTTCTCCACCTTGCATTATTCACATGGTCTAGGTACAGATTCTAACCATCACCATTAATTAGTTCGGTGGAGGGTTTTCTAACGTTATTGTTCATTCTTCTCCCTTGGCTTTGTGTATTGGAAAAACATTGTGAAGCTAACCCTGTTGTTGTTCATCTCGGTGGTATGGCTAGAACTCATGAAATTGGGATTGCTCTGGGAGGAAGTAACATTAGGAGGAACTCCCAGTCGGATACCACCTTATGCAAGGTAAGAGCCTTTCAGTCATCATTGTTTGAACTCTCTATGTTACTAAAAGGTCATTGTATGCACCAGTCACCTTCAAAAATCCTATTAGTTCAACTGGTCTGACTTTCATGGTATGATATAACATTTTAAAAGTTGGTATTATATTTGGTAGTACTTAGGTTTTTATCGTGGCTTCACCCTTAACCTATGCATCAGTTTGTTTTCTAAAAACCCCTTGTGCTTTGTGAGAAACACTTCCTTTGTGTAGAAACCCATAGAAAGTTCTTAACTGTAAATGTCAAGGGATCGAGGATGTCCACCCTGCTAGTTCAGTCATAAATGAAATGTTAGATATAATATATTATTGATTGCTCATTCTATGTTATTTTTGGTTACACAACCCGATAGATGCATATGCTTTGCCTGAATTTTTCAGAGATCTTGTTACTTTGGCATAAATCCCTGTCTGTTTCGTTGTTTGCCTGTTTGCTTCGTGGATTTTCTTAGGTGTTAAATCCTAGTTAGGAACTATGTTTTTCTTTTGTGTAAAAAGAATCCCCCCCTACGCAGTATACATTAATGGCTTTGTTCCTTTGAGTTTTTAAATAACAAATATGAAGATTATATAGGACTCTTGTGCCTCTATCTAAATATTTTGAATTCAAATCTATTGATTCTGTGAATATACCCCTCGATGTCTGTTGTGACTCAATTTCATACAAGAGCATGAAAAAACTTAGTATGATTATCCACCGTGCATACAAGGAGTAGTTTTGTATAGAAAGCGCTTTCGACATCTGGCCTGTAATTTTCTTATTGTGGTCCACGTCATTATATTGTGAACATTTAGGGTATAAGTTAATTGTTCAAACATACCCTTCATTACGATTGATTTATACTTGCAATGGGTTTATATAATATTTACCTTAGGTTCTGCGCGCTTAAGAAAAGAACATTGTGTGTAACTATTTTGAATTCCATTTTCTTTATCCACAATTCATAAATTCCAGAAAAAATGATTTTGGTATCCCGTAACTTTGTCTATAGTTTTTGGGCTCAGAAAAAAAAATTCTTCTGAGGGATATGCTCTACTCTATGCAACTTAATGATTTTGGAAATTCTTGAATTAACTTGTCAAAATTTCACTTCGTAAAGAGGAAATCCCAAGTATTATGTATTGATTGTGTTTTCCTTTGTACTAAATCTGTGGTTGTTTCATTACTCATGAGGACAATATTTTAGAGTCCTCTCTGTGATCCAACTGGCAATTCTGTAGAGAATCTATATGCCTTTTGTTATTGATTATTCTACTTAGACAGTATTTTACATATTGGGCAATGTCGGATCTATTTTACAATTGCGCAATCAGTTGGTTTTGTTTGGTTACACATATAATGATGGGACCCCTGTTTCACTGAGAGGGTACCCATCAGTATTTCAAAGCTCACTCCTACCCTTCAGCATATCGATGGATTTCTTCAACGACTGCGAATGGAAGCGCACCCACGATAACCTCAAGATAAGTGCTAACCTCATGTGAGAAATATTTGTTGTCTTAATTAATTTATCTTCAATATTTAGATTTGCATGAATTCTCTTTGACACTAATTATCCATCTCAATTTTTCCTGCGGGACTTTTATAGTCACAAACGATGGATCAGGACAACGCCTTACTCAAGAAAGGTATTTGGGTTTCGATTTCAATGTTTAGGTTTGAAGGATTGATATTTGGGTTCCCGATGATACTGGTTAATTACCCATGGTATTCTATTTTAATTATTTGGATTCAAGCATGTGGATATACAAATCTTCTACTCTTCTTGTTAATAGGATGTACAGTCTCATTGTGGCATTTGTATAGTCTGATATTCTTAACTATTTAATACATCCCTGCTAATTTAACCTACAACAATATATATATATATATATATATATCAAGTTCACTTCCAAAATTTCATTTAACATTTTTCAACTAGATAATATTCCTTAAGTTGATTACCTATATATACATAATCACATGCCTATAATGTTAGAATTAATAGAATACTAATTCCATTTAGCTTAGATGCATATTCCAATAGATTGACATAATTCAGCTCCATCAACAACTAACACAAGAAAAACATTTACTCAATGAATACAATGAAACTATAAGGGTTTATTCTACAATTAAATTCATTCCACTAGTAATTTAATCAAGAGAATATTCGTCTGGAATTAACTAGGTGCATTTTATCAACTATTTAATCAAAAGAACATTCAACCAGGGAAGGAATAGATGGACATATCTGAACAAGTTGTTGATCAACAAATGGAACAACCAAGTTCCTCCCAACCATAAAATAGAACAACCAATCTACTTGCTCCATTCACCCCCTAGCTTGACCATGAGTCCATGAGGGAGAACTCCAGAAATCCTCCTTAGCTATAGTCCTTCTTCAGTTTCAGAAAAATCTTCTCCTTGCCTCACACTTAGACAACAGTGCCAATAACAGAAAGTGATATTATTTTTCCCCAGCATACTAGGCATCATCCTGCCTCCTCCCATATGATATATATGCAAAGCATCTTATTCCTAGGTCTTTTCCCCTTGGGAATTTTCACATCTTTACAAATCCATGAATTTCAGGGGTTGCCAATGGCCAAATTCCTGATTTTCCACTTGTAACATCTAGCCCTGAGGTAGTTCCAACATGTTCCCCACTCATGGAGTCACGGTCATATGATTTCAACCTAGTTGTTCCATTTGTCTCTCAGCAATAAATATAAACATATATGTTTCTTACAAGCTTCATAGTCAAAGAGTTGGTTGGGAAAACCAAATAGTTTCCCAAAAGTCATAATAAAAAATTACAATTAACTAAATTCCAAATTCAGAATTGCCATAAATGGCAATAATTTTCCAATTTTGACTTTACCAAAAATGGAAATATATTTCTAAGTATTTTCAGACTTCAATAATAATTTAATTTTGGGGCATATTACATCCTTTAGACCTTCAATACAACACTATCCTCAGTGTTTGTTCATTTCTTGGAATAGGGTTGGATGATATTGCTCCAAATCTCCCTCCAATTCCCAAGTCGCCTCCTTGGGACTAAAGTGCTTCCATTACACTTTTACTTGGGAAACGACTATGTTCCATAGTGTTATTTCTCTCTTGTCCAGAATTCGCAGAGGTTCCACTTGGAACTCGCCTTCTGGTTCCACATGCACCATGTTCCAATCGATCATGTGAGTAGGATCATGAACATAATTTTTTAACAAAGAAACATCAAATACATTATGGATTTTTAGATTTGCAAGAAGTGCAAGTTGATATTCCACGGATCCAATTCGAGCTAAGATCTCGAAAGGGCCACAAAACCTGTGTGCCAACTTGGAACAGTTTCCTAGCTTATTGAACTTCTTCTGGATTTGACTTTTAAATAAATGTGGTCTCCAACTTGAAATTTCTGGTGTCTTCTCTTCAGGTCTGCGTAACTTTTCTGTTTGTCCTGTGCTTCTTTTAAATTCTGCTCTACCTTTCTTACCATATTCTCCATTTCTTGGAGCATTTCTAGTCCCACCATGAGTCTGTCAACTGGGTTATCCCAGCTAATTAGAGTTGTACACTTTCTGTTGTACAGTACTTCAAAGGGGCTCATCTTAGCACAGTACTTCAAAGGGGCTCATCTTAGCCGATGTTTGGTACCCATTATTGTATGAAAATTCCACTAAGTGTAGGTAGTCTTCCACTTACTTGTCTTCATCCTTATGTACATTCATAGCATATATTACATGATTTGGTTTGTTCGTTTAGTCTACCCATTCGTTTTTGGATGGTAGCTTCTGCTGAAATTCAAGTTAGTATTTAACCCTGCAAACAATTCTTTCCAAAACATAGATGTAAATTTTACGTCTCTATCTGAAATCACCATTTTAGGAATACCATGCAGTCTAAAAATTTCCTTCATGAATTTTTCAGTGATGTTAATAAATTTATAATTGGATTTTATAGGAATGTAATGCACAGACTTGCTAAGATTATCAATTACTACCATAATTGAATCATTCTATTTTTAGGTTCTAGGAAAACCTGTGATAAAATCTAGTGATATAGTCTCCCATTTCCATTCCAGTACAGGTAGGGGATGCAACAGACTGGCTGGGTGATGGTGTTCATCCTTCACCTATTGAAAATCTTGGCACTTAGACTAGTATTTTGTTGTCTCACCTTTCATATTAGGCCAATAAAATAACTTCCTTAGTGTTGTTACCATTTTCTAGTATCCCGGATGACAAGAATATGGTTTCTTGTGTACTTCATCCAAAACTGTTAACTTTAATTCAGCAGAATCTGGTATGTATAATCTTTTTTTGAATCTTAGTAGACCATTTATGTCCAAACTCAGATTTGTTATGTCTAAATTTTCTGCATTATTTTGTAAACCTGCCACTGTTTTAATGTATTTTTAATCATTATTACTTGCATCCTTTATTCTTTTCTCAATGTCTCTTTTTTCCCTGCTAATGTTCATCTCAAACAACCCATGAATTCTTCTACTTAAAGCATATGGCACTTTGTTTTTCTTACCCTTGATGTGTCTTACCTCGAAGTCGAATTCTCTCAAGAAGGTTAGCCATCTTGCTTGCCTTGTGTTAATGTCTGGTTGACTAAACAAGAATTTCACACCACTTTTATTAGTTAGTAACATAAATTTTCTACCGATTATATAGTGTCACCACATATTTAATGCATGTTAACTCCAAGTCCTGAGTGATGTAGTTTTGTTTGTGCTCTTTTATTTTTCAGGACTTGTAACAAATAATGTGCCCCTCTTGAGTTAGAACACCTCCCAAACCTTATTTGCTTTCATCCACGCAGATTGTGAAGTCTTTATCCGGGTCTTCTACCCTTAGAATTGGTGAGTTGTTAACAATTCCTTTAACTTATTAAAACTATCCTGACACTTTTGTGACCAATTGAACTTGGTACGCTTCTTTTGTAGTGATGTGATAGTGTATGCAATCTTAGAGAATCCCTCTATAAATCTACAGTAGTACTCGATGATTCCCATGAATGAACAAATGTTTTCTACGTCCTTAGGGATAGGCCATTCCATGATGGCTCTTATTTTCTCTAGGTCGACTACAATACCTTCTTCAGATAATACATGTCCTAGGTACTGTATTTTCTTTTGATAAAAGTCACATTTGTCGAATTTAGCATACAATTTGTGTTTTCTTAAAGTTTGCAATACTATTCTTAGATGTTCTTTGTGTTCTTCTTCTATTTTAGAATACACTAGGATATCGTTAATAAATACCAAAACAAACTTATCCAAGTACTGTCTAAAAATGTTGTTCATTAAACACATAAAAGTTGTTGGTGCATTAGTGAGACCAAACAGTGTAACCACAAATTCGTAATGTCCATATCTCGTTCTGAACATTGTTTTACTTATGTCTTCATATTTTATTCTAACCTGGTGATAACCAGATCTTAAATACAACTTCGAAAAACTCTTTTCCCCACCTACTTGATTGAATAGATCATTGATTCTAAGTAAGGGGTATTTGTTCCTAACCGTCATTTTGTTTAACTGTCTGTAATCAATACATAATCTTAGAGTTTCATCTTTCTTTTTAACAAAAAGGACTGGTGCTCCCCATGGTGAGACACTTGGCCATATATATCTCTTGTCCAATAGTTCTTGTAGTTTAATCTTTAATTCTATTAATTCGGGTAAACTCATTCGGTAGGGTGTCTTAGATATAGGGGTTGAACCAGGCAGAAAAACAATAGAAAAGTATATCTCTCTTCTTGGGGGCAGTTCAGGTATTCCGTCAACAAACACATCTCTAAAATCATGCAATACAACAAAATATTCTAGGGTAGGTTTATTTTTTTTTTCCAATAGATTTGTCACTTGGATAGCATAAATCTGACAACCTTTTCTCATGCACTTCTTAAATTTCATTGCTGAAATTTGTCTAACTGAGAATGGTTTTTGTATGCCTTGCACTATCCTAACAATGTTGTTTTCATCTTTATAAGTGAGGGATTTTTCATAACAGTCCAAAACTTATTTATTCCTTTCTAACCAATCCATTCCAATAATTATATCATAAGACCCTAATGATAGAATATTCAGATTTATCTTTGTGTTTTGACCACCTAAACTGAACTCACAGTCGGAAATGAAATCGATTGCTTTTCTTTTTGTTCATGTTGCTAGTTATACTAGCCAAAAAATTTCATGTCTTATTTTCTAAAGATTATTTGAATCCACTACACGAGGAGAAATATAACTCAAAGTAGCTCCTGGATCAATTAAAATAGAAACACGATTATTGTTAACTTTACCTTAAAATTCCACTATAGTGGACTGTTGATCAGCTTGTCAGCCATCCACGACAGCATTGATCTTGTGTAAGCTTATGCCCACATCTCCCACTGTAGATCCTTCCTGCATGTTTTGAACCATAGTCCTAGTTGTAGAAGTTAAAGTTGGACAATTCCTCCTTAAGTGAGGCTCTCCACATTCCCATCATTTTAACAGTTCTTTGGGGATATCCCCAAACTTCCTGGTTCCCAGATTAACTGGTTTACCTCCTCCTTGGGTGTTCTAGGTTATTGGAGTGAAAATATTTCCTAGGAAAACTCTTTGTTGCATTCCGGAAAGGGGCTGGTTAATATCCCTTGTTCCTCTAGTTCATTATGTCTTGTTTCTTGTATTTCCAAGCTTCGGTAAATTCCGACTGATGTTTATATTGGTCGTAGCACATTCGGGCCTTCTTGAAAAGTTCACTTAAGGTATTGGGGTTTTTGAATTCGATCCAGTCTTTATATGACTGTCGTAAACAACTTAGGAACCGTTGGATTTTTACTTTTTCTCCCGGATATAAGGTACAAACCTTAATAATTCTAGGAATTTGTTTATCAGGTCATCCATAGTCATTTGACTGAGTCGTAGCTCATAAAAATCCTTGTTTTTTATTTCATAGTAACTTTCAGATAAATATTGTTTCTTAAATTATTTCTTTAAATCCAACCACTCCATATGTTTTTCCTTTAGGAACTTCGCTAACTTCAGGTCCTTCCACCATATACTTGTTTTTCCTTTCAGGTTATAGATGGCCATTTTGACCTTCATGTTGCTGGAATAGTTGTAGATCTGGAAATACTTTTTAATGTATAATAACCATGCTTCAGCCTCCTCCACTGTCCTGGATTCTCCATCAAATGTGGATGATTTGTTCTTTTTAAGATCTCCCTCCAGATGGTCCACTTGTTTCCTCTTTCTTCCTGTGATTGCTTTATATTCTATTGATGGTGTGCCTTTGGAAGAGTTGTCCCTCTTTTCCGCTTCAGGACAAGAATTCTTGGAGTCCCTTTTACTAACCTCATCTTCCTGGTTATTGTATTTTGGGATCTTTCTTGTTACTATGCTTCGCAACAGTACTTCATTTATTTCTTGTTGTTCTTGTTGTTCATTTTTCAGTTTCTCATTGTCTACCTTGAAAACTTGCAGTTCCACAATGAGATTTTTCATGGTTTCCAGAACCTGGGTGGTGGAATTTCCTTCACTGCTCTATCCAGGTTCTCTAGTAGGTCCTTTCTCAGGATTCTTGTCAAGCCTAACCTCCTCTTCATTCTGTGTTTCCATTATAACAACACAAATAACGCTTTTCTTTTTGTATCAGCAAATGTTTTGTTAGTTTTTTCATTGAACATAAACATGTACTAAGTAAACATTTTTGGCCTTGTTTAAGGTCCAAGTGTTGTAACCTTTTCTCTAATACCATATGTAATGTTCCCCAAATTTACCAAATAAAAAAAAAAAAATTAGGGTCATTAGAGTTGATCATTCATCTTCAAAACCTTTCAGGCATTCATTACCTCTACTACAAAAAAATCTTGTTGTTTCCTCTATCTTCCACAACTTACACTTACCATTTATTGACACATGTGCAAGCTATATATATATATGTGTGTGTGTGTGTGTGTGTGTGTGTGTGTGTGTGACTAACTCAGTCTTATCCTCAAGAAAAGGGTGAAAGAGAATCCTAATACCTAACACATATATTCACTTTGGATTTCCATTATACTTGTACAAAACAAATTATACACCTTAGAACTTCCATTCTACTCATGCAAACCATAATGCATACTATGGAATAAATATATAAATTTTTAATGACCCTTAAGATAAAGGTATCATTCACAACATGGGTCGTAGGTGAAAGTGTCTCCATTTCTCATAGCTATGTCTAATATGAAACCAGTGCACATAGGCACTAAAACTTAGGGTGGTTATGACTAACAGTTGGCACAACTATTCATTTTCTTGTTGTTTAATGACCCTATGATAACTAAATTTGGCGTAAGTGATAATGAAACGATAAGTAACAGTCAACCGATGACCAGAACAACAAGAAAATGAAACATTAACACTAAATGGACTGTCATTGCACTTCACCATAAATATTGATAAGGAAGTTGTAGAGGTATCATGGTCGTGACTTAAATAACCCTACCTACAACATTTATGATATCTTGTGGCGTAATCCTTTGGGCCATCGCTCAACCTCCATGCCCATTAGGTCTCTACCACCTTGCATTATTCACATGTTCTAGGTACAGTTTGTAACCATCAACATTAATCGGTTCAGTGGAGGGTTTTCTAACGTTATTGTTCATTCTTCTCCCTTGGCTCTGTGTATTGGCAAAATGTTTCAAAGATAACCCTGTTGTTCATCTCAGTGGTATGGCTATAACTCGTGAAATTGGGCTCGCTCTGGGTGGAAGGAACATTAGGAGGACCTTCCAGTCAAATACCACCTTATGAAAGCTAAGATCCTTTCGATCATCATTTTCCGAACTATTTGTGTTACTTAAAGGTCATTGTATGCACCAGTCACCTTCAAAATTCTTATTAGTGCTATTGGTCTGACTTATGTGGCATGCTATATCATTTTAAAAGTTGGTATTATATTCGACAGTACTTAGGGTTTTATCGTGGCTTCAACCTTAACCTTTGTATCACTTTTTTTTTCTAAAAACCCCTTTTTCTTTATGACAAACATTTCCTTTCTGTATAAACCCGTAGGCAGTTCCGAACTGTAAATGTCAATGGAGCGAGGATTTCCTCCCTACTAGTTCAGTCATAAATGAAATGTCATATATATTGTATTATTGATTGCTCATTCTTTGTTATTTGTGGTTACACAACCCAATAGATGCGTATGCTTTGTCTGAGTTTTTTAGAGATCTCGTTACTTTGGCATAGCTCCCTGACTATTTAGTTGTGTTCCTGTTTGCTTCGTGGATTTTCTTGGGTGTTAAATCCTAGTTAGGATCTAGGTTTTTCTTCTATGTGAAAGGCATTTTCCCCTACACGGTATAAGTTTATGGCTTTGTTCCTTTGAGTTTTTAAATAACAGATATGAATATTATATAGGACTCTTGTTCCTTTTTCTAAATATTCTGAATTCAAATCTCTTGATTCTGTGAATATACCCCTAAATGTTTTCCGTGACTCACTTTTGTACAAGAGCATGACAAAAATTAGTAGGATTATTGGCGCAAATCCCGCTCTCACAGCATTCGGTCGCTCCACCAGGACCTTCTTTGCTTCACAGACC
Source organism: Picea engelmannii (assembly GCA_009831015.1). NCBI lineage: Eukaryota > Viridiplantae > Streptophyta > Pinopsida > Pinales > Pinaceae > Picea > Picea engelmannii. Next base: position 165,849 of record ML808508.1, on the reverse strand, counting down.
TGAAGAGTCAACGCCCTTCTAACTCCTCTCGGGAGTCTTCGTCACCCACAGGATACTTCTCGGTGATCTCCTCTTCGCGTATCGGGAGATCGGGTCTCGCGATATCGCGAGGCTTGCAACCCTGTCCTCGTGCAATCAAACGCCAAAACCCCGATCCCCGATGGTCAATGGTCAATACTTCGGGATATCGCCACTCGCGATGCCGAGCCCTTGTGTTTTGGAACCCCGAGTGTCAAGGTGCCGATGCCCCGTGTTATACTCCACACAGTTTCTGTGGGACCCATCGCAACTCGGGACTTCGCTATTCCTCCGTGTTTCTTCCAGCGTCGAAAACGCCGAAGTGCCGAATCCCGACTCCGCAGGATCTTGTGCCACCTGTCCGTGCTCTAATCGACGGTCTCGATTAAGTCGGGAAATCACGACTCGCGATCTCGACATGCATGAAATGCTTGCACTCGCCAACCCCGATATGCCGATACACGATGGCCAACGGGTTCTGCCTGTTCTTGAAGACTCCTTTCTTTCAGAAGTTCAAGTCGTCGATTCTCTTCCTCTTGAAGAGTTCTCCGCTTTTCCACCTTTGCCCTGTGTGAACTTCACTGGGGTCTGTTCCCACCGTGAAGTGAAAGGTGTTATTCCTCTTGAGCTTCTGTGACTCCGATTCCTTCAGATATTTATCGACCACGTTCCCTATGCTCGACCTCGACCTTCGCCAACCCTCAACAATGCTGAAGATTCCCAGTTTCCATGCACTCGCAGTCACAGCAACCCGACCTTTCCCTTCTCAGACTTGCTACTGGAAGTTCAGTTCGACCTGCACTCACCTGCACCGCTCGAATAATCCAAATCAACTCCGGGTTGAACGAGAATGAGAGTTTGACTGTAGAGCCTCCTCAACGCACTCTATGCGGAGGAATTCAACTGCACTCTATGCAGGAATCTCCTGGCTCAAACAGAGAAACAATTGAAACTCATTCACTCATTCTCTCAGGTTTCAAACCTGATATGCAATCACATAAGCAACATATAGAAGATAAGCATATAAAGAGGCAAGTATGCAACAAAATAATATCAATAGCACACAGAACTCAAACACAGCCATGGAATTGAATCAAGAGCTTTCTTCTATTAATTCAATCTGTACATGGGGTTTTTTCACAACCTCTCTGCTCTGTTCTCTATCTTACTCTCTATGCTAATGCTGAATAATGATCCTTCAATTACACAAGGAGAGTGCCTATATTCGTTTTCCCTCCTAGAAATGAAACTGTCTAATCTACAGCTAACCCTATCTACCAGCATTAAAACTATTTAATGTCTTCTTATCTACATTACAATACAAGTGCGCTTCATATGAATGTGTTCATTCAAATGACGGCGCAACAATCTTCATTGTGATTCAAAAAGGTATGCGCTGGTGCTGTCCAGCTGTTCTTTTCTTTCCTCCACGCTGGCTCACTTTATGAAGTGTGTATGCTCCTGCATCATTCTCCTCGGCTCGAAAGATTTCATGGGCTCCTGTCCATGAGCTGCTGCACGGTGTGTCCATGCTAATGGCTTCCCATGGCCTCTCAGGTACGGGAAATGGCTGATAGAACCCTGTGTTCTGCTTCCAGCCCTTCGCGTGTTGACAAATTCTGCATCGGTCAACAAATCTCTTCACATCTGCACGCATGCCTGGCCAAAAGTATGATTCTCTCAGCTTGGCGAATGTTTTGTCATGTCCGAAATGACCTGCTAAGCCTCCACTGTGCTTCTCCTTCACCAAATTCTCTCTCATAGAGCAATCTGGAATGCACAATTGATTGCCTTTGAATAGTAATCCATCCTGGATCAGGTAGTCAATCCACGGACTCCTATCCCTGAGAACTGGGTTCTCAGCTGATTCATAAGCTTCCCCGAAATCAACATCACCTGCATACATATCCTTCAGGTTTTCAAAACCCAAAGTCTTGACTCTGAATTCCTGTAGCAATAAACATTTCCGGCTCAAGGCATCTGCTACCTTGTTTGCAGTCCCTGAAATGTGTTTTATGACAAAGGTGAAATTCTGCATGTACTCTACCCACTTCGCATGCTTCTGATTCAGCTTCTCTTGCTGACTCACGAACTGTAACGCATGGTTGTCACTGTACAGGACAAATTCTTTGGGTATGAGATAGTGCCTCCACTTTTTCAACGCCTGGATAATGGCATAGAACTCCTTATCATATGTGGAGTACTTCAGCTTCGCATCATCCAACTTCTCACTATAATATGCTACAGGCCTGTCATCCTGACTCAAGACTCCTCCCACAGCATACCCACTGGCGTCACACTTCACCTCGAAGGTTTTCTGAAAATCAGGCAGCACTAACACTGGTTGCTCTGTTATCTTTCACTTCAACAAATTGAAGCTCCTTTCAGCTTCGACTGTCCAATGGAAAACCTTATGCCGCTTCTTCATAGTGTCCATCATTGTGGCACTGATTCCACTAAAATTCCGAATGAATTTTCTGTAGAATCTTGCCAAACCGTGAAAGCTCTTTACCTCAAAAACATTTCTCGGCGATGGCCAATTCCTGATTACTTCAACCTTCTCAGGATCCATCTTCAACTCATTTGCCGATATTACAAAACCCAGATATATGAGTTCCTTCTACATGAAGGAACACTTCTTCAAATTTATCAGCAGTTTCTCCTGTTGTAGCTTCCTCATCACGATAGCTAAATGCCTCAAGTGCTCAGCCTTTGTCTTGCTGAAAATCAATATGTCATCTAGGTATACCACCACAAATTTGCGAATGAATTCCCGCAGGACTTCATTCATCAGCCTCATAAATGTGTTTGGCGTGTTTGTCAACCCAAATGGCATGACCAGCCATTCGTACAAACCCTCGTTTGTCTTGAATGTTGTCTTCCATTCGTCTCCCTCTCTCATCCGGATATGATGATATCCGCTCTTGAGATCTATCTTGGAAAAGTAATTTGCCCCACTCAGGAAATCCATCAAGTCGTACCTGATGGTAATTTTATTTATCACCCTGGAGTCTGTACACATTCTCTAGCCTCCACCCTTCTTTGGGCTTAGTACCGTTGGAACGGCACACGAACTAAGACTTTCTCTCACCAGTCCTTTATCCTGCAGATCCTGTACCTGCCTTTTGACTTCCTCGTTCTCCTGAGGTGTCAACCTGTACGCTGCCTTATTTGGTAGACTTGCTCCGGGTATGAGGTCAATGTGGTGACTCACACTCCTCATCGGTGGCAACGAACGAGGTAGTTCGTCCACGATGATATCAGCGAACTCTCCAAGCAGTTGTTGAATCTCTTCCGGCAAGTCATCCACTCTTGTGGTTGTTAGGACAATTCTCGGCTTCCTGACAACAAAGAACTGTGGATCTTCATCCTTCTCCAGCTCTGTGAGAAGTTCCTTCCCACTCATGAGAAGTATCGTGCTGCTAGCTTCTGGCTTTATTTCCTTATCTTTTATTGGCAGCAGTTT
>ML808508.1:140582-152876 GCA_009831015.1 Picea engelmannii | reverse complement strand
AGAAGTATTTAAGACTATCATGATCTGTTTTGACCTTGAAGTGCCTACCTATTAGGTAAGGACACCATTTCTTCAATGCATGTAGTATTTCCATCATTTCCTTCCCATAAATGGGTTTGTGTAAGTCCTTTCCCTTGAGTGGTCAACTTTAAAAATCCATGGGCCTTCCTTCTTGCATTAGGATAGCACCAATTCCATTTCCTGAGGCATCACATTCCACAATAAAGGTTTTTGTGAAGTCTGGAGTGGTCAAGATAGGAGCTTTGCACATCACCTCTTTAAGTTGTTCAAAAGATTCAGTTGCCTCTGGAGTCTATGAAAATGAATCCTTCTTAGTTACTGTCATTAAAGGGGGTTTTATTATTCCATAGTGTCGAACAAACTTGCGGTAGTAACCTGTTAAACCCAAAAATCCTCTAAGATTCTTCAATGTTTTGGGAATCAGCCAGTCCATCATGGCCTTAATATTGTTAGGGTTTACCTTGACACCATCATGAGGTGCAATATGACCCAAATACTCTACGCCCTTCACTCCAAAGAAACATTTAGATGGTTTGGCATATAGTTGTTTCTCCTTTAGTAGTTGTAGCACCTTGTCAACATGTCGCACATGATACTCCCAAGACTTTCTATGGATTAGTATATCATCAAAAAATACTAACACAAATTTTCGAAGGAAGGGCTTGAAAATGAAATTCATCAACCCTTGGAATGTGGAAGGTGAATTTGTAAGGCCAAAAGGCATGACCAAAAATTCATAATGGCCTTCATGAGTTCAGAATGTTGTTTTTGGGATATCTTCTTCCTTCATTATAATCTGATGATACCCTGAATGGAGATCTAGCTTTGTGAAATAGATTGCTCCATGTAGTTCATATAACAATTCATCAATGACGAGAATGGGAAACTTATCTTTAATAGTGATCTTGTTGATATCTCTATAATCTGGACACATACGCCATGAGTCATCTTTCTTGAATACAATTACCACCGGTGCAGAGTAAGAACTTTGTCTAGGTCTAATAATGCCATCCTCTAACATTTCTTAAACCATGCATTCAATTTCACTCTTCTAGGCATAAGGGTATCTTTATGGACTGATGTTAGGAGGAAAAATCCCAGGAATTAGGTGAATATCATGATCATTATTTCAAGTGGGTGGAAGACCTTTGGGAATATCTTCAAATACTTTGGAATGTTTATCAATGATCCCTTGGAGATCTAGAGGAACAGATGGCTTAGGTGTTTGAACATCTAGTGATCATAGTTGTGCAATAACATCTTGATACCCCTTTTTCAATAATTTTTTCATGTCGTTAGAGCTTATCACCTTACCGGGTTTCCCTGTGATACCTCTTAACTCAATTTTTTTTTCCTTCCAATGAAAATTTCATAAAAAGTTCTTGAAAATTAAAATCCATTGTTCCTAATGATTGTAACCATTGGATTCCTAGTACAATATCAACACCACCCATGGGTATAGTAGTCATTGGACTATTCATTACATATTCCCCCATAGTAATATTGATCTTTGCATTTTCCTGAGCAATTGATAGTGCCTCCATCTGCAATCATTACTTGAAACTCTAGTGTTGGATATACAAAGAAATTGAGATCTTTGGCTAATTTACAGAGAATGAAATTATGAGTACTTCCAGAATCAATTACGACTATTACCTTTTTCTTTTTGATATATCCTTCGATATTGAGGGTTTGAGGAGTGTTAATTCCAACCAATGCATTACACAATATTGCGGGAGTCAACTCTTCAGAAGAAATTGCTTCTACGTTTTCGTCTTGAGATGGTTCTTCTTCTTCTTCTTCTTCTTCTTCCTCTTCACAATCTATGTAGAATAATTTCTTCTCACCACACTTATGTTCCTTACTGTACTTGTTGTCACAATTAAAGCATAAACCTTTTTCTTTTCTTTCCTCCAATTGTCGAGTTGTCAAACTTGTAGGTTGAGGTGTTTTCGAAGAATGAGCAGTATTCTCTCTATAGGTGTTAGGATTGGTCCTTCTAGTATCCATAGCCATATTTTTAATTTCAACATTTCTTTCCACCCTAAATGGATTCTTCATTGATTTGGTTCCCAAAGGCGAACCTCATGTTGAATGTTATCCCTTAAAGTTTCTATGAATACATCAATCAAGTGCTCATCTGGAATATTTGTTACCTTTATATTCTATCTTTGGAAGTTCTCAATGTGCTCTGTAACTGAACCCTTTTGCTTGAGATTTATCAATTGGCTAAAGAAAGTATTGATCCTTGTATCCTCATAGTGTGTTATCATTTTTTCCATGAAAATTGTCCAAATGACGTGTGATTTGTGAGAACAAATCCATCAATACCATTCAAATTGATTGGGTTCTAAATATAAAGAATCAATTTGTACCTTTTATATATGTGACACATTATGTATATCAAAGAATTTCTCCATCTGAAGTATCCATGTGATAGGGTCCTTTCCATCAAAATTCTTCATATTGATATTAGGAGCATGGTTGGTCTTCAACCCAAAGTTGGAGTTTCTCCATTCTTGATTCACCTTTCTTGTGTCCTCATCATAAATTTTGTGGGATACATTTTCACTTTCAGGTGTCCACTCTATTACAAAATTTTTCAATCCTTCCATGATCTCCTCTTTTAAACCATTCATCTTAGTATTTATTGCCTCCAACTTAGATTCCATCTCTTGTAGTTCATCTTTTGTTACTGTCTTCTTTTGTAAATCATTTATGTCCCTACACATTTCTTAACCTTCATCAAGATTCCAAGTAGGACTATCTGGAGGCTTATTTGTTGCAGAAGTTCCCTTTTTTGGTGGCGTGTTGGCAAAGTATCACTTTAAACCTTGATTTTGAGGTGTTTTGCTAGACAATATTCCTTTTATTGTATCTCCAAAATTTCAGCCCTTCTGAGTATGAAATTTTCTTTTTTGTAGGTCTTTGATATTTGATGTCTGCAATTCCACAGGTCTGATCAAAATTGGATGTGCCTAGTTGTAACAACCCCAATAGAATATATGTTTAGGGAATTATTCAGTAAAATTTATTAGGTAATTAATTTTTCTAACATATTATTAATTAAACAAAGATTGGTATAATGATACTAATTAAATATTTATTAATTAATTAATGGTTACAATTTGATTAATTAATTGATTAATTAATTACCTGTTACATTCATTGACATGGGTATTAAATTAAGAGGGTTAATAAATTATATTGTTTAAATTAAGGGTTTACGGAAGACTGGATAAGGAGCATTAATAAATGGATAAGGAACATTAATAAGTGGATAAGGGGCATTAACTAGGTGGATAAGGTAATAAATGTGTAGGTAAGGAAGTAAATGAGGTGAAAGGGTGGTGAAGGAGGGATATAAGTGGAGAAGGCTTACGAATTTGGGGGATTATCATTCGACTAGGATTTTGGGAAGGGCTCTCTTGGATTTGGGAGTTTTGTTGGAGAGAAAGTTTGAGTTGGGGAGTCGGGAAAAGGATCAGTACAGGGGGCACCAGTTTGCTAGAGGTTTGGGGATGAGGGACAGGATATCCAAATGATATCCTGGAGCTAGGAAGTTGTCCTAGTTGGCAGGGTGGAAACAAGGTTTGGGCAGTGTTTGACACAGTTCAGCAACGAACAACCAGATTGACGACGGATTTAGCATCAGGGAGAGGTAATTTAATTATTCTGTTGAGTAATTCTTATTTTGTGGATAACATTTTAATTTTTATTTTTTTTGAACATCATATGCTCATATGTTGGTGTTTGAATTATTTTAGTATAGGAAAGAATTATATGCTAAATTAGAATTAAATTTTGTATTTTTTTTTACGGCTACTACACATGGTATCAGAGCTTCAGCTTGAAGGATTGGGGCCTTAAGGGTCAATTTCCCAGCTCCAACTCTAGCTCCGCCTAAAATGTAAACCAAACACATAAATTTTAACACAAATATAAATATAAATGAAATGCATATTGAAAATGTAAAAACAAATTTACCAAAGTAAAACAAGTGAAATATGAATACATCTAGGGTTGTTACACAAATGAGTTAGATATCTCTCCTACTTTCAAATGAGAATATGAAGCAGAGAAAAGATGCGGCTAGCAACAATAAAAATCCACGTTGAACTAAGGATCTGCCCAAACAGCCATATGAGCCAGTAGAAATCTTGGAGATGAAGGAATTGTATTGCCATCACAACAAAAGCCGATGCCTCGTGGGTTACATAGGTTGAACGAGAAAAACTTGCACCCAAGTTACTAGAGGAATGTCACCAATAGAATACATTTTGTTTTGAGGAATGGACCAGGAGGTTTGAAGTTCTTGAATAAGGTATCTTTGATGTAGAAGAATTTTTATATTCTTAGGGGTATAATAAAAATAGGTGTTTTTGAAACTTATTATTAGAGAAAACTTAAGAAAATACAGTTTGCGGGTGAAAAAAAAATTCTCTCAAATTACAATGTAGTAATCTTCAGATACCCTTGATGAACTGGCCCTTTTCAATGAAAATATTTTCAGAGAGGGGTTAAACCGAATCCTGGACTTCTGCTTAAAGAAACTTTAAATTATGATTATGCCCTAAGGCATTTAATTGTCTTTCGGATTTTAATTATATATGTGCATTTAGCCTATATTGTAAATATTTTTCTATGCCATGAATATTATTTCTTTGGGAAGGTAAAAAACAAAAAATCACAAAAAAAATAAGAAGAAAATACCTGGTTCCAAAGTCGGATCAGAAATGAGTGCTTGCAGCCTCGAAATAAAAGCATGATTGTTTCCTTTGGCTTCCTCATCTTCCAACAATTCTTTTTTCAGATGGGTAAACTTGCTCAGTAGAGATTCATTCTCCTCCTGCAGAGAAGCCCTTTCATCTTGAAGGCCATCCATAAGATATTTCTAACCCGCACTCTTCATGATCAGTAACAAAACCCCTCCCATTAAAAGCAGGTGAAGAAAGTTGTGCCTCCTTTGTATGGCATGCCCAAGGAAGCCCTTACTTTTGCTGATTTTTATTTGCAATGGAAGGATCCATCTCAAACTATGGACCTTGCAGATTACAGTTTCAGAGATGAAACAAATCGCACGCATATATGTGTAGGAGGGGAAGCCCATGGGTTTGACCCTGGGACTTCCGCCCCCCCCAACCACTTTAACAATAATAGGTACCAACGCGCCATGGATCAGAAGGTACAAAGTTTGAAACTCCCTCGCAGCCTCCAGAAAAGAAAAATAACTCAAAAAAAAAGAACAAACAAAAAACAAAATTCTGATCAACTACACATGGATAGCATTGGATGGCGGGCTTGTGTAGTGGACATTGAAGCTGAATCTATAGTATGAAGGGACAATATCCATTCTGCTACGAGAAGTGAAGAGAATGTATGAACGAGAAGCTCCACTGGAATCTCCACTGGACCATAGCAGTTCCTTTTTACATTAATTGAAGAGAGTATGGATTCCCTGACTTCGTCATTTCATCCAGGCTCTCTCTGCATAGAAAATTCAGGCAAGAAACAATAAATACAACTAATTTTGCAATGGAGACGTCAATGCTCTTGCAAGGCGAAGGTCTCAAGTGATGCACATACTGTTAGAGGCGGCAGTGTGGGGGTGTTTTCAGTCGAAGGTGCATTATCGACAGTCCAGTCAAAGAAGATGAGGGTAAGCTCGAGAGCAGAAAGAGCACATGGAGGGGTTTCATTTCTATCAGCATCAACAACTTCTTCTGTTCATACTTCGGATGTTGAAGCAAAGCAGAGGTGGGTTTTGAACGAGGAAAACGTGTCAAGGTTTGCCAATGAATGCAGCCGAGAATGACGCAATACAATCATGTTGGGCGAGGAGGGAGCTCCCATTACATGAGAAACCATTGCTCCTCTAGTGGCTACCAGTGGATTACTTTGCATCTAGCCGCCTCCGCTATTTATTCCCACTAAAACTCTTGCGCTCTCCTTGGCCAAGGCATCACAAAATGCTCTCTGGGTGATAAAGATGTCTCTCCTTGAGAAGAGAATCCCACAGTTGCATCTATACTCTCGCGTACCGCAAGTTATGGAATGCACCTTCTAGTCAGACTAAACAATGTATCACTTGGAGCAGCTCTGCAATCATTGCCAACACCAGTCCCATCATCTTCTTCCAATTCATCCTATCTGAACTAAGAGGAGTAGGAGGAGGAGGATGCGAGGAAGGTCTCGGTGGATGAGAAGGAGGCGGCAGAGGCAGGACGTGTTTAAGGATTCAAAGAGACGGGTGTAGGGTTTTGTAAGAATAAGTGGGCATGTGGGCCTCATGCGAGGCCCACGATCATTTGAATTTAAAAAAAGAATTATTGGTTTTAAATTTGAGTAATTTTTTTGTTTGTTTTGTTTTATATTTTTTCTAAATTTTTTTATTAATCTATTTAAATTTTTATTTATTTATTAATTTTTTAAATTATTATATCAAGATAAACATAATTATATTTAATATATAATTATTATATTATAGATATTATGTTTTTTTTTTTGTTTTTTTTTAAATAAGGATAAAATTAAGGTTTAAATATATGCAGCAAATTAAAAACTAAGTATATTAATTAATTTAAAGTAATTATGATTAATTAATTAAATTAAAATGTCACAGAGGCCATGTGTTTTGAACCCAAGACCCCCACCAAGCGAAGCGCTTTAAAAAGAACACTAACACCAACGCGCCCTCATAAGTCTTTACAAATAAATTATTTTACTTATTTAGATTAATGGTAACACTGTCGGGATAAGAGTAGTATTATTATTAGGAAGATACAATATGAAGATTAAGACTAATTGGCTTATTACCTAACCTATTTATCCAGAGCCAGCTAACCGAGTTGAATCATAATTAGTAAATGCACCGGAAATCAAGGTAAAGGCTTATTTGGCACCGCCGATCTTTGTATCCCAAGTATAAACTCTGATTGTCCAAGCGTCAAGTTCACGAGACCATACACACAATTCATCGAGCCGAGCGCCAAGTCCCTCCACTCCATTCCACTAGTCAAAGTCAATTCTAAATCTCAATGCATCAATCGACAACGCCAACACTACGCGCCAAGGAAAATCTCTCGAGTCAAGCATCGGAGGATATTTAGTTATAAGTGAAAAGTTAAAAGGGCTTAGACTAGGACAAGCGGGAAGGAGGCAGAATATGCACTAGGAAAGTAAGCCTAGGAAGTGGCGAGTATGGAGCAAGGCTAGCATAGCTACAAGGCAAGGGAACCAATAGTTTTTTTTCATAGGGGTGAAGAAATCAAGCTTGGACGCTTAATCCTAATCCTAACCTAGCCAATCCCCTAAAGGAGTAATGTCTATTTATAGACAAGTAAAGAAAACTTACGCCTAACCCTATTTCTAGTTTAAGTAGCACCAATTTGAAACGTCTTGGAACTCACCCTGACAACTTTGGTTGATGTAGGTTAAATCATATAGGATGGTCAGGACTCTAGGGAGTCGAGGCAGGGGAGTGTCATCGCAAGAACCGCCAACACCACCAGCACTACCACCACCATCGCCCGAACTAGCTCTCATACTGCGCTCGTTGGAAGCCATTAATGAGACTTTGAAGGAGCAACAACCGGAAGGGACTGAAGTGGAACCCCCACCATCTAGAATGGGTAATCCAAAAGTGTCAAGGGATTCAGGGGGAGGACCTCCACCCGAAGACATCACGCGATAATTGAAGAAGATCAAACTTCTAGAGTTTGTCGGGGGTCGTGCCAGTGAACGTGCCGAAGCATGGTTGGAAGGCATGACAAGGTGTTTTTCCTTAAGGGACTATGCATCCAACTCAAAGGAAAAGATCATTCTTTTTCAGTTAAGAGACAACACCTTGAACTGGTGGGGAAACCTGGAAAAACAACTGCACCTTACCCCAGACACAGTATCTTGGGAACTTTTCAAGGAGAGGTTTCGAAGGAAATATCTACCAGCATACTATGAGGAACAACAGGTACGGGCATTTCATGCCTTAGTACAAGGAAATAGAACTATAGAAGAATATGAGATCAGATTTATGGAACTGGTCAAATATGTTTCATATATGGACAATGACCAACGACAGGCAGAGTGCTTCGTTTATGGATTGAACCCTAAGATAAGAGCTATGGTGCGGATGTGGAAACCGTCTTCAATAGCGGAAGCGGTGGAAAATGTGCATTATGTGGAAGAACACATGAACTTAACTGGGGGTACAAGACCGACATTTCCTCATCACCCTGGATTCGTAGGAATGTCCCCGAGGACATTTCCTAGGGGAGGGGGCTGAAGGCCACCTCCATATGGTAACAGAGTCGCGCCAAGGAAAATAGTTGCAGGGATTTCAATGGTAGCGAGTGTAACATCTCGTTCATCACCAACAATGCAGACAGTTCCACGACCATCTCAGGGAACAACTAGTAGGGGCAGGGGTTCCAGGGGAAGGAACTCATTTTAGAGACAGTCACATAACAGTACACAGGTTCAATCTCATGTTACCTGTTGGGGGTGCGAAGGACCCCATTACCAGCATGATTGCTCAGATTTACAATCAGGGTTTGTGCATAGAGAAGGAAAGGCACTGATGGGAAGATCAAGTAGCAACCACCAGATTTACACAGTGGTTAATAACCTCCAGGCCGAACATCAATCCACGGTGGTGGAGTCATTAGGTACGTTAAATCATATCAATTTTAATATTTTATTTGATTCTGGTGCGACAGATAGTTTCATTTCACCATCTACATTAGAAAATAGTGGGTTGGTAGCCTACGAGCACGATGAATTTAAACAAGTCGATATGGCTTCGGGGGAAAAAAAAGCAGTAGGACCTAGTGTCGATAATTGTATAGTATACCTGGGAGTGTGTACTACCAGGTTAAAGGTATATGTCACTGCTCTCGGGGCATATCACCTAATCATTGGAATGGATTGGTTAGCAGCTCACTGAGCCATGGTAGATTGTTTCGCAAAGAGGGTGCTTTGTGTCGACGATGAAGGAAGACCAGTAGAGATCCAAGGTGTATAGAGAAAAGTGTCATTACGCTTTATATCAACTATGAAGGTTAAGTCATGCTTGAGGCAAGGGTGTCGAATTTATGTAGTGTAAGTAGTGAATGAAAGGAAGGGACCCTCATTGGATCAGTACCCGGTATTGTCAAAATTTCAGGATGTTTTTTTGAACGAGTTACCAGGGTTACCTCCTGAGAGGGAGCTTGATTTTACTATTGAGCTAAAACCTAGTGCATAACCAATCTCCAAGACTCCGTATCAGATGACAACACTGGAACTTTGTGAATTGCAAATGCAGTTGAAAGAGTTACTAGACTTAGGGCTAATAAGGACTATTGTTTCACCTTGGGGTGCACCGGTAATTTTTATAAAGAAGAAGGATGGATCCTTAAGACTATGTATAGACTACAGGGACTTGAACCATGCTACAGTGAAAAATAGGTACCCAATGCCGTGAATAGATGACCTTTTTGATCAGATGAAAGGAGCAGTGGTATTCTCAAAGATTGATTTGCGATCAGGGTATCATCAGTTAAGGATTAAGGAAGGTGATATCCCAAAAACTACCTTCCGAACATGGTTTGGACATTACGAGTTTGTTGTAGTACCTTTCGGATTGACCAATGTGCCAACAATATTCATGAGCCTCATGAACGGTGTATTCTGGAAGTACTTAGACTGTTTTGTACAAGTCTTTCTAGATGACATCCTCATTTATTCCAAGAATGAAAGAGAACATGAGGAACACCTACGAGCAGTGTTGTCTTGCCTTAGGGAGAACAAATTATATGGAAAGTTGTCAAAGTGTTCCTTCTTCCAGAAAGAGATCCACTATTTAGGTCATATCATTTTCGGCGAAGGAATATCAGTGGACCCAGAAAAGTAAAGGCCATTATGGAGTGGCCAGTGCCGAAAAATGCCCATGAGGTGAGAAGCTTCATGGGACTAGCAGGTTATTACTGGAGATTTGTGGAAGGATTCTCAAAAATAGAGAAACCCATCACCACCTTGCAACGCAAGGGGGTCAGGTATGAATGGACAGAAGAATGTGATAGTGCATTCATTGAGCTTAAGAGGTTACTAACTAGTGCACCAATTCTACGAGTGTCGGATATGGAAAAGGAATTCACAGTCTCCACCGATGCCTTGAAGCAAGGGTTGGGGGTCGTGCTAATGCAGGATGGAGGAGTGATAGCTTATGTGTCAAGGAAGTTATACATGAGGAGCTATACGCGAGGAAGTTATACATGAGGAGCTATACGCGACTCATGATTTAGAGTTGCCAGCTGTAATGCTAGCTCTGAAACTTTGGAGGCACTATCTTGTTGGGCGAAACTTTGATCTCAAAACGGACCATCAAATTTTAAAAGATCTCTTCACTCAAAGAGATCTGAATTCCAGGCAAAGGCGATGGAGTGAGTTTATGAGTGAGTACGATTTTGGTATTTCATACATCAAGGGAAAGGAAAATGTGGTCGCAGATGCCTTGAGTAGGAGACCACATATCTTATCCTTGGTAACCTTAAAGGTCAATTTGAGGGAACATGTGTTTAAACAACTCCCAAGAGACAGTTGGTATTTAAAGGTTACTTCAAACCTCCAGAGCGGGAGGCAGTTAGATCCAAAGTATGAAGGATATAGTCTGGAAATAGACGGATTGTTAAGATATTGAGGAAGGATGTACATCCCTGAGAATGGGGATATTCGAAGAATCATACTGAAGGAAGCCCATAGAGCAATTTATTGTGTGCATCCGAGTGTGAAGAATATGTACGCAGATATGAGGAAGCTCTTCTTTTGGGAAGGCATGAAGCATGATGTAGTCCATTTCGTCACCAAATGCCTAGAGTGTCAACAAGTGAAAGACGACCACCATCACCCGGTAGGCCTCCTACAACCACATGATGTCCCTATGTCCAAGTGGGAAGTCATCTCTCTGGATTTTGTTGTGGGGTTGTCGCTCACATCTCATAGACACAATTTCATTCTTGTGATAGTGGATAAGTTAACCAAGAGTGCTCATTTTATTTTAGTTAGAGACACTTATGATGTCACTGATGTGGCACGTGTGTTTGTAAGCGAGGTCATCCATTTGCATGGGATACCTAAGAAGATCATTTCAGATAGGGACTCCATATTCACTTCTAGGTTTGGGAAAAGTTTACAGTCAGCGTTGGGGACTCAATTGAACTTAAGCACAACTTATCATCCTGAAAGAGATGGGAAAACTGAGAGAGTAAATCAAGTCATGGAAGACATGATTAGGATGTATGTAATGGATAATCAAACCCAGTGGGAGAAGTACCTACCTTTGGTAGAGTTTGCCTACAATAACAGTTTTCATACTTCCATCGGAATTCCACCCTACGAAGATTTGTATGGGAGGCCATGCAGAATGCCATTGAGTTGGGATAGACTAGAAGACTGAGTAATAGTTGGGCTAGAATTGATTCAAGAAATGGAGGAACAGGTGATTCAGATTAGGTAGAGACTAAAGGAAGCACAGGATAGGCAGAAAAGCTATGTGGATGCACACAGGACAGACTGAAGTTATGAAGTGGGAGACCAGGTTTTCATTTGTATCAGGCCTAATAAGAGTACCATACGGTTTGAGAAGGGGACAAAGTTTTCACCTCGATTTATAGGACCATTCAGGATCCAAGAGAAAATTGGACCCGTTGCATATCGTCTCGTACTGCCACCCCACTTGCATAAAACTCATAATGTATTTCATGTATCTGTTTTACGTCATTATGTTGCTGATGAATCACATAAACTAAATTGGAAGGGATTGCAGGTATCAGATGTGGGAACCCTCATGGTAGAACCGTTACGCATATTGGACCGTAGAGTCCGACAGATCAGGAACCATCTGGTAGACCAAGTTAAGGTCCAGTGGGACAAGTATAGTCCAGGATCTGCTACTTGGGAAGACGTCGAGACACTACGACGAGACTATCCCTCACTTTTTTTACTACCTCGAGAACATGTTTCTCAAAGGTTGGGTGTATATAACACCACCTTTTGACTTAGACATCCAGGATTACCCGAGGCCTATATACTTTATTTTCTAGTCACAATGAAACTATTAAGTGATACACTTAAACTTTAAATGTATGAACTTTTTTGAATGATTAAATGTTATTGATGATGATGTATGTAATGCGATCTATTATGTGAATGTAAATTTTATGAATGTTTAAATGTTATTGATGATGATGTATGTAATGCGATCTATTATGTGAATGTAAATTTTACGAATGTTTAAAT
>ML808508.1:128846-140194 GCA_009831015.1 Picea engelmannii | reverse complement strand
ATATAGTTGACGCTCCAAGATAGTCTAGCAGAGGAAGGATAGGAATGGAGATGGAAGTAGGTTAGGGAGGAAGGATGAGTAGTAATAGTTGAGAAGGTATGGAGATCTGTCTTGTGGTGGAATTTAATGTTTTCCCTTCAAAATAAAAAGAAATGTGTATATATGAATATTCATAATTACGTAACTAAAACACAGTTGTCTAAATAAAAATTGTTGAACTGGATAATAGTAATTAAAGGATTTCTCAAACAATTGATTGGTTTGTTGTCTTTTATAAAAGACTAGTCTTGTTGACTGGATAAGAGGCATACATAAATTACTAAAGGATGATAGTTTTGATTATTAGTACATGCACGAGACTTGTATGTACTAGCTACACATGCATTTCTTGTACATATACACTAGTATGTATGGGTTTTCTTGACTTACTTACTGATAATGTCGGTTAATTGTTAAGAATGTGTGAACCATGTTTCTTTTCCTTTGACCATAAGATACCTTAACTTCGAGATGAAGTTTCCTGAAGGGTGGGTGTATGTAACAACCCTAGTAGAATATATGTTTAGGGAATTATTAAGTAAAATTTATTAGGTAATTAATTTTTCTAACATATTATTAATTAAACAAAGATTGGTATAATGATACTAATTAAATATTTATTAATTAATTAATGGTTACAATTTGATTAATTAATTACCTATTACATTCATTGACATGGGTATTAAATTAAGAGGGTTAATAAATTATATTGTTTAAATTAAGGTTTTATGGAAGAGGGAATAAGGAGCATTAATAAATGGATAAGGAACATTAATAAGTGGATAAGGGGCATTAACTAGGTGGATAAGGTAATAAATGTGTAGGTAAGGAAGTAAATGAGGTGAAAGGGCGGTGAAGGAGGGATATGAGCGGAGAAGGATTACGGATTTGGGGGATTATCATTCGACTGGGATTTTGGGAAGGGATCTCTTGGATTTGGTAATTTTGCTGGAGAGAGAGTTTGAGTTGGGGAGTCAGGCAAAGGATCAGTACAAGGGGCACCGGTTTGCTGGAGGTTTTGGGCACGGGGGCCAGGATATCCATATGATACCCTGGAGCTAGGAAGTTGTCCTAGTTGGAAGGGTGGAAACAAGGTTTGGGCAGTGTTTGACACAGGTCAGCAACGAACAACCAGATCGACGGGGGATTTAGCATCAGGGAGAGGTAATTTAATTATTCTATTGAGTAATTCTTATGTTGTGGATAAATTTTTTAATTTTTTTTTTTTTGAACATCATATGCTCATATGTTGGTGTTTGAATTATTTTAGTATAGGAAAGAATTATATGCTAAATTAGAATTAAATTTTGTATTTTTTTTTACGACTACTACACAAGTGGAATTCACGACAACTTCCCCACAACTTGCTGATCTTTTTCCTTTTCAGGAGATCTCACTTGTATAGTGTTCCCCGTACAAGATAATTGATAAAAAAATTTGAAACTTGTACCGAAACTACTATTGTCTTTCCAAAATTGAATGAAACTGGTCTCACTCAATTTGGATACTCTAGGAAGACATTATGATTGTTTTACCCGAAACACCTGCTTGAGACTAGTCAATAGTACTAGTCAGATACCTTATCTTCCACATGGTGTATCTACAAATGTATGATGACCCAGAAGCTGAAATTTCTACCACAGATACCCTACTGATTTCTGTGACTATCCTCTGGATTTCAGGGTTTGAAACATTACAAAAAAAAATTATAGCGAAAATTCCGCAAAGACTCAATTCAGGATGATTCCATAACCCTATCTTAGAAAGGATGTATCTCTGAAAGTATAAGGCCTCAAGAGATGATATGTTCACCCAATGTACCTTGATCTGTCTACTAAATATCCTCCAAGAATTTCCTTCTGAATCATTGTAGAAAAAACATTATAGCAAAAATGCCAAGGTGTCTCGGATGTAGCAGAGAAACCCCAAGACCTTGAGCTCTGATACCATATTTTTGGAACCAAATATCAATATAGCATAGAAAACCTCAGAATAAGTACTCAGTGCCTTGAAAAAGAGATAAATTCAGATAATAATCCTCTTTGAGGGGGCAACATCCATATGTCCACATAAATGTTCAATTACAAGATGATTAAAATTGAAAATGTCTCCATGGTATATATAGGAGACTAGGAGGTATAATTACAACTAATAGAATAAACACGACATAAATAAAATAACATTATTAATGTAATATGCCCCAATTAAGGGATAATGAGCGACTATTTAGGGATTAACATAAAAACTATCTAAGGATCGCTCCACGAGCTCTCTTGTCCTGTTCATAAATCTATCATTTCAAATTCAAAACTAGTACCTACTATGTCCTTTTACAATAACTACTAGTTATTTCCAGATAGAGTCAACACTCCATATCTGCAGTTTCTTACAGTCCTTACAAACTTTACAAACAAGTTACATTTTAAAATGTTGTTTACAAAAATATCTCAACAACCGATTTAATTATGATTTAAATGCTTGGTTTGAAATTCTGTCATTGTTGAGATGTCATTTGTTTTCCTCGACGCATGCATTGTTGACTTTGAAGGGGATGCTCCTACATCAGAAAATCAGGCTCAAGATTCAAGTAATGATGGGGCCAAATTAGGGATCCCATTCCTACAGGAAATCATAACATGGGCACCCAATGGAATTTTGGGTCCTAACTAGGGTTCCCATCAAGGGTAGCCACTACCCAACCAATTATGACGTGTAAAATGAGTGGCCAGTGTCGCAATCGGTCGGGTTTGAACCTAAGGCATCATAATACTGAAAGTATGGACAAGAAATAATGTAAAGTGAGAAATGTAGGGACAAACCTATCCCTATATGCCAATTTAGAACCACGTACCTTAAGTTAAGTGGAATTTTCCATTTTGATAAAAACTCAATGTAATCTTGTGAACACATGTAAATACGATTCTGGGGTCAAAGCGCATAGTGAAATCTCAAAAAATAAAACATTTTTTTTATTTTTTGGATATTATCTACAAAAAACACTCACACCACACACCTATTTCTAAGGAGCTACACATTCATATGGTTTACACAAAGTAGATCCCATTGTTAGGATTAAGTGAAGGATCATTTTCATAATAAATGAACTTGTTAGATAATATTGGTAGCATATGGTGCACCATATCAGGGCCATGCCACATAGGAATGGATTTATGCATATGAATATACTCATGTGAGTAGTCTCAGGAGATAGGGAATCTCCTTGATGGGCTCCATCAAGGCATGAAGGAAGTATGAAATGTGAATCTTTGATGGAGGGGGTAGTATATAATTCAGTGGAAAGTTCTGAAAAATAAATCCAAGGATGAGAAGGGCCAAAACTAGGAGGTTTACTAGGTGCCCCGGAAAATTCCCCTAGTCTCAGATTGAAACTCATAATGATAACTCTCATGAGTTATGAATAAAGGAGGATGGATACTTGATGATTGTCATCTTCATTGGGATTTTTCTCAAAACCCATGACTTCCAATATGGCCTCTCACTACAACAAAACATGCAATTAGCACCTAAAATATCGTCGACATTTAGTGTATTTTAGTTCATGAATTGGACACCTTTTTCGGATTAAAATTGGGTACAATATAGACTTTTTATAACTGCACCATATTTAGTGCCATACTTAGCATCGTATTTAGTGCCAAATTTATCGTCAGGAAAATAATGTCAGGAATAACACCAGGAATAACACCAGGTTTAGCGTCGGGAATAGGACCAGGTTTGGCTTCCAATTTTTATGTCCATTTTTTCTTCATTTTGGATTTTGGTTTGGCTTCCAATTTTACATCTAGTTTTTCTTCTAGTTTTTCTTCTTGTTTTGCTTCTAGTTTGGATTCCAGTTTTTCTTCCACTCTTGCTTCTATTGTGGCTTCCAATTTTTCTTCCATTGTTTCTTCCTTTCTTGCTTCCAAAAATGCTTCTTTTTTTTAAGTAAAAAAGGATGGGACGTGTTATATTATCATTATTAAGTTACAACGACTGTTTGTGAAGCCAAGTGTCCCACCTAAACATGAAACCGATACAGCTGGGAATCCTATGCCATTTGTTTCCCAGTAAAAAAGACTATCAGAGTACCATCCTGCCCGAAGGAAACTAGGACTGCCACCCATTAAGTTTAAACTGTATGCCAAAAACTAGTTGCAAAATAACTAAGATCTAACTGGGCAAAAGTCTGGTTCAGAAACAGAAAGAAATTTCTAACCAAGAACATCATTGAACCTCTTATCTGGCGAGCTCATCCTCGTCCCCGTGCTTTCGCCATCCTGCTAGAAGCATGTAATCCTATGCGCACGTTGGGCATTGTCGTTCTGGAAGAGTTATGGAAAGAGCCACGAACAACATGTCGAGTCGTTGATCGATTCGGGTGAGGTGAAAGACCTGGTCCTCCAATAGACTCTTTAGATCAAATATGAGAGCGAGGTATCCCAAGTCGGTGAAGAGTTGTTGGTCCTACTAGTGGCTATTGACAGAGGCTGGGGGAATGCGCCCTATTTCTCCCTCACTTGCATGTGTCGGTCGATTGGAGAGCCGGGTCACCGCCTCCATAGGTGCACCGGGGGGTGAGTCTCTGGCTCCTTGTGTGCGGGACAAGGACTCTTCTTCTACATAGAAGGTGGTAAAATTCTCCATTGGGCTATTGGCTCTGGGACAAGGTAGTTTGCCCAAAGGCAGAAGCTTTGCATCTGAGCCAAAATCGGTGGGTGGATTCCAATTGTCTGGGAATGTGAAAAAAGGGAGCTTAGGATAGCTTTGCATGGTGTCTTCCAAGGTAATCTCTTCCACGTACGCCACTGGAGGTGTTCATGGTTTCTTACCCTTTGAAGGGACGCCATGGCTAATGCCTGCTCAAATTTCTTCTGTCTCTAGCGGCAAGATTCGGCTATGTACCAAGCGGCACCCCTGGACAACTTACCTCATGCTCTGGGCATGGTAGAGACCTTGGATATGACCAGGGTTCCTTCCAGGTGGAAGGCTCTTCTCTAGACCTTCAAAGGGTCCCCAAACTGTTTCTCTCGTGAAATGAACTCTGCACTCGACACTGCGATGGGAGAATGTCGCTCCATTCCATAAAGGCAGGTGATAAGAAGGAGGGCAACTGCGACCACCATAGCAATTAAGGCTTGCTACTGAGTGCGTTGGTGCATTGTACTGATCACTTACACGAAGGGGCTCATCGCTTGGATTTGGCTGCGTGGATTCATATTTGGTTAATGACTGAGGGGATGGTCGTCGGTGGATGTGTTAATGCTGCATCCTGACGTTGTCCCGCGTGGCTTTGGTTTGCGATGTGGCACCCCATCCAGGAGTTGTAGATATCTGGTGGCTAAGGTTTGGCACCGAGTGGAGATGTTTGAGTCTTCTGAGATGTGGGCCTCCCAACAGAAGTGTTCAGTTTCCAATTCGACTCCTTCATTTGCTAGGCAATCCGCTATCCTGTTTTCATCTTGCTTCACGTGGGAGGGTATGATGCTGAGATGGGGTTGGAGGAGATGGGTAAAGTCCTCTAGCAATCCAGAGAGTTGCCAACTTGGTGAGATTTTTGAAGGATGGCCTCCATGAAGAATCTTGGTGATTAACTTGATGACAATTTGTGAGTCCCCCTCCAAGATAATCATGTGGTGATATTTGTCAATAGATTCTTGGAGACCCCTCAATAATCCTATTAGCTATGCCACATTGTTTTTTGTTTCCCCTAGGAAGCCAACAACTAGACAAAGGATCTTTCCATTTGAATTTCTGAGTACTGCTCCATATCCTGTTGGTCCCGGGTTGCCTTTGGAAGCCCCATCAAAATTTATTTTTATGAAATTTGTTGGAAGGGGGAACCAGGTGGTTGGAATGGTCTATTGGTGCTTGTGCATCCTTGGTGTTGGTTGATTGATTAGAATGGGCTGCCAGCTTTAAAGAATGCATTGTTCCTCTCCGTTGCAGTTAAGGTCCTCTTCTTTCCATGATTTACTTCTGATAGTTTCCTTAATTAGTGTGTTGTTTTTCTCCCAGGTGGCATCCGGCTTGGAAGCTTGGGAGTGGAAAATTCTCTTGTTTCATTCCTTCTAGATTTTCCAGAGAGTGAATCCTGGTAGAAGATGCCAGATGTGATTCATAAGGGGATTCTTGTAAGTGATGGAGTCCCAATTCTCAATTGTGTCATTGATGTTGCTCCGATGTTGGTTGGATTTGTGCATTATTTGCACTCCTTGGTCCCAAATTTGTTCGCTGAAGTGGCAGCCATTGAAGAGATGTTCTTTGGTTTCCTCTTGTTTGTAGCAAAGAACACAAAGAGATGGTCCAATGAATCCTCTTTTCCTGAGGTTGTCCCAGGTTAGGGATCGGTTGTGTACCACCAACCACAGGAAGGTGGAGACCTTAGGCCAGAGAGCGAGGTTCCAAACTTTGCTCCATATGGGCTCCTTGTTTTTGTCTTGGTGATTTCCCTATAGGAAGTAATCTTCTTTTATTGATAAAGTGCCAGCTATGGAATACCCCCATCTGAGGATGTATGGCCCTTCTCTTTTCGGTATTTTCCACCGGTTAGCTTGAAATTGCCAGCTCTATAGATTGAGATTTTCTGGGACCCCGGGATCCTGATTAGAGACTTTCCATTGGCACCATTGGTGCCTTTGTTCTTGAGGTTTCCAGAGGTCCTTTACCCTTAGGGAGGTATCTTGATTGAGATCTCTTTTGAGATTGGATAGCTCCTCCATTTCGTTCAGGGGTTTGAATTACTTCCATGAGTCTTGCCAGAACATGGCGCTTTCTCCATTTCGGACCTCCCAAAAGGCATGGTTTTGGACCAGCGTGCAATTTTTCCAAGCTATGTTCCAGATATTGGAACCTTGAATTCGATTATTGTGCCTAATTAGTTGATTATCTGGTGTAAGGGGGGCATACTTTTTCTTCCACATTTGTGCCCAGGTAGCCTTTGGGGTTTTTAGCCATCGCCACCAAATTTTGGCTCCCATTACTTGATTGAGTTTCCCTGGATCCCGGAGTCCCAATCCTCCTTGGAATTTTGGTGTATAGAGTATGTCCCAGTTTACTAGAGCCCATTTCTTGTTAGGTTGGTGACCATGCCAGAGGAAGTTTCCCTGGAGGTTTCTGATGGCTCTAATAACCTGTTTAGGAGAAGCAAGGGCGGTGAAGAGATAGGTAGGTAGGGCTTACAAGACAGACTTGAGGAGGACCAGTAGAGAAGTAATGTTGAGGGGTCTGAAGGTCCTATTACTTAGACTATTGGAGATGGAAAGGAGAAGGCTATCCCAAGAAATGGATCTAGAAGCTGCACCCGTGAGGGGAACTCCTAAATAGTTGGACGGAAGGGAGCTCCTGGGTATTCCTAGAAGTCTGGAAATATGGATTGGAACAAAATTCGGTGTGTTAAAAAAGTAGAGTTTGGATTTGTCTAAGTTGAGGGACATGCCTGAGGATTCAGTGAAGTCAGAGAGGATAGAGTTAAGCTGGTTGGCCTTCCAGACCGTTGGGGAGTTCAGAAGGATGGTGTCATCAACAAATTGACTATGAGAGGGTGCTGGTTGAATGTTGTGTAGGGGAAGGCCTTTGAGAGAGTCATCGATGACCTCTTCCTTAATGTATCATCCCAGGACTTCTTCCATAAGTACAAACAAGAAGGGCGAGAGGGTGTCCCCTTGCTTGATGCCCCTGGAAGGTGAAAAAGGTCTGGATGGAACCCCATTCACTAGGATGGAGAAGAAGGATGAGGAGGTGAGATTTAGGATCCAGTTCACCCAACACTGATTGAATCCAAAAGATTCTAAGACAACTCAAAGGTATTTCCAACTGGCTCTGTCGAAATCTTTTGAAAGGTCAAGTTTGATTAGCATACTTGGGGTCCTTGAAGTCTTGAGGGAGTGGATGACCTCGTGAGCCAGGATGACGTTATCCATGATTTGTCTTCCTTCTACATACCCTGCTTGTTCCTTGGAGATGACATGTGTCAAAATGGGTTTGATTCAATTAGCTACCACCTTCATTATGATTTTGTAGATAACATTGTAGAGGGTGATGGGTCTGAAATTTCTAGGGTTTGTGACTCTTTCTTCTTTCGGAATGAGGGTGAGAAAGGTGGCGTTGAGAGCCGGTAGGACTAGGCCTGATGCTCTCAATTCCTCTACTACCTCCCATACTTATTTCCTGACCAGGTCCCAGCAATGGTGGAAAAAAATAGTGGTGAACCCATCCAGGCTGGGGGCCTTTCCCAGAGGCATGGATTTTACTGCTTGATCCACTTCCTCTTGGGTGATAGGCTATGTTAGTGTGGCGTTTTGCTCGGAGGTTACCAACGAGGGTATGTGTCTAGTGACTCTTTGGATGGTTTTCATTCTGTCGTCCTTAGTTTCTGTTACAAGTTCCTGGTAGTAATTGATCAACTCAACCTCAATTTGAGAGTGTTCTCTGACTGGGTTGCCCTGGTTGTCCTCTAGGTGGGTGATTCTGTTGATGTGGCGACGGTGCATCATAGCTCTGTGGAAGAATTTTTTGTTATTTTCCCCTTCCTTGAGCCATTGTACTCTGGATTTTTGTTTCCATAGAACTTCCTCTTGCTTTCTTCTCTCTTCTAATTTCTCTTGGAGATTTTCCGCCTCTCTCATTAGTTCAGTGGTTTTGGATCCTGAAATGAAGGTTTTTTGTATCTCCGCCAGCTTGCTCTCTATGTCCTGTATTCTTTGAAGTATGTTTCCAAAGTTGTTCTTGTTCCATTGTTTCAGTAACTGCTTAAACTTTTTGAGGCACTGTTGGAATTTGTACATGCTGGTGTCGTGGTCTATTTTCACCTGTGCCCACCAGGATTTGGCTAGCTGATGGAAATCCGGGTGTGAGAGCCAGAATATTTCTAAGCAAAAGGGCTTGAACTTGGGTGTCGCCCCCGTGTCTAGATTGAGCACAAGAGGCCAGTGGTCTGAGCCAGATTTTGGTAAAATAAGGCTTTCCAGATAAGAGTCTTTCTCCATTAGTTCCTCAGTGACCAGGAAGTGGTCCAGTCGACAAGCAATGTGTTCATTGCCCGATCTATGATTGGACCAGGTGAATGTGCCATTGCTATTTTCTATATCGACTAACTTTAGATGATCAATGAGAGTTTTGAACTTACCGTTGTCTTGCTCAATTTTATTGGTGATGCCTGTTTTTTCCTCTAGTGACAGGATCATATTGAAGTCGCCTCCTAAGATCCAGTTTTGAGTTTTCACCAGAGTCTTGATTAGTTCGATCCACTCCATGAGTTTGTCTTTGTCCTGTTAGATATGGGGGCCGTAGACATTAGTGATGGATCCTTCCTGATTCGAGCCAATGACCTCGAAGTGATCCGTTATTGTACCTACAGTTGAAAAGGGTTTGCTAATAGTGATATTGGATGGGTTCCAGAGGATAGAAAGACCTCCTGAGGCTCCTGTGCAGTATGTTGATATGGAGTTTCATTCTCATCAGATACACTGGAAGATGGTTTCAGCTTCTGTTCCCGTGCATTTGGTTTCCTGTAACATTAGAATGTCTCGGTTTTCTTCCTTGATACAAGCTCGGAGGATCCTTTGTTTGGATATTCCATTAAGTACTCTAATGTTTTAGGTGATGATATTCATCATTAAGAGGGTGGTGTTGGGTGGAGGTATCCCTCCGAAAGATTGTGGATCTGACTTGAATTTATCATGAGATTGTCTGCCTCCTTGATAAGTTGTTGCGCTGTTTTTTTCCCCCATCTTTTATTCTCACGGAGGACTCTTTTTGATCCTGAACTCATGTCCAGGGCTATACCCAGGCGTGTTGTGGATCCTGCTGAGGAATTGAGAAATACTTTATGTACCTTGTGTAGTTGTTCTTCAAGAAGGGTCTGCAGGTCCTTTTAATTCAAGACCTCCTCGAGCTTTTCTAGATCTATGCTCGCTAGATCTCTGTCGTCCAGCTGCAATGGGGTATCCCCATCCCCATCTCATGGTTCTTCTGTGTAGGTTTCACGACTTTGGGGAGGGGGGGGAGGATTTGGGATGTCCCCTTGAGCCTGTTGCGATTCCTTGTGTGGATCTTGGATTTCCTCATCTTCTGGCAGCTGGTTCAGAATCTCATAAGAGTTTTTGGTTGTGATTTTTTGTCTAGGGTCCGGGATCTACCTCCTTGGTGGGTTTCTCTTCTTTGTCGCAACCGTGGTGAAGCCATCTTTCTATGTGGTGTCATTTTCTTTGGTGGTTGGTTTTATTAGGGGGTAATCTCTGAAGAGGTGGTTGTGCTCATGACATCTCCTACAGCGAAAGGGAATGTGTTTATGAAGGTCCTAACCCGCACATAGGTAGATCAATGTATTTAGATGTAATAAAGGTCAATATTAATAAGGCCTTTCAATAAAATAGAATAAGATGGATGTAAGAAGACCTAATAGAAGCTTCCACTTCTAGAAGGATCTTCCTCTAGATGCTTCTCTTGATAGAAATTTTGTATAAATAAGGGTCGAGGGTATGAAAACCCTAGCTTGGAGATTATTGTAATAGAGCGCTGCTCAACTAGAGGTTTCCCCCTCGAAGAGGCCTGTGAACATTTCTTTCTAAATCAAAGTCATTTTTCTATTGCTCTTTCGTATATTATTTATGTGTATTGTGAATATTATGTTGTATATTTTACTGTTATTCTGCCATTTCTAGCATTTTATTTATGTTCTGCATATTTTATATAACTGGTATCTTGCAAGTGGTATCAGAGAACTTTCCTTGGCAGAAATTGTGGGTATTTTTTTTTCAGGGTAGAGACGTATTCCAGTGTCTTTAAGCCACAGAGATCTGTCGTTACGTGTATAAACCCGCGGTTGAGGGATTCATACATGCAGGAAATACAAGTGGTTCTTAAGCGCACATCTGATGGCCACCCTTGTAACCCATGTTGGTACCCCTTCGAGTGGTAGCGCATCAGACAACACCTGTGTATAGATCATCCTGGACTGCTATAGTGTCACCGAGAACAACACTCGGGAAGATACTCTCTAGTACCTGGGTAGTCTGGTAGTATGGCTAAGGGTACGGTATATCCTCCTTAGTTAGTGCCCTGAGATATTGGGCCAAGTACTACTGTTGGACCCTGCACATATATCAGAGAGCTATAGCACAGGGAAAACCCTTGTCTGTATAACCCTTGAATACCTAACCCTTGGGGAACATAAACAACAACATAAACAAATTAAACCAACGAGATCTATTGACATGCATCTGTGTTCGGGTTTCTAAGTAAATACTCTTTGGTTCATAATTTGGGGATTTCATCACTGCAGCATTCTTCAGACCAAAGTGTAACCCCAC